>VDFB02270651.1:10054002-10070020 GCA_007258455.2 Sequoia sempervirens | reverse complement strand
GATTTAGAGCCAGAAAGGAGCCGATTCTTTGGACCAAACACATCGGAATGTATATAATCAAATTAAGCTAGAAGTTTTGTGAGGACTAGAATAAAAATGAAGGCTGCGATGGCGCTTTCCATATATGCAATGTTCACAAAAATAAAATTCAAGGTTACAATCTTCAAGCCCTTCTACTAGGTTTTTATTTTTCCAGGTTTTTAAACCTTTCTCACCAATGTGGCCAAGCCTATGATGCCAGAGCATAGTCTTCTCTACTGGAAGTTTAATCTCCATGGAGTTTACACCATTAGGAACATTTTCCTTCTTTCCTTCATGAGCAGCCTTAAGTGACTTTGTAGAGACACTATTGCATTGAATAGCTTGTGCATCGGCTTGTGGTACGAGTTCAAACACCCTAGCCAGCACCATAGAGCCTCTAGTCATCTTACTGACCATTTTTTTGAGAGCGTGACACGCACTCGTTATCATTGAACTACCACGGAAAGTAGATTTCCAAGCCGGACCTAGTATATGCATCACATCATTGATTCCCTTCACTCTTCCATCAGGGAATTGAATTCTGACTCTTCCACGAGCAACAATTTCCAAAGATGAATCACTTGCCAAGTATACCTTTCCACCATTGTATTCTTCATACTTCATGAACCATTCTCTATGAGATGTCGTATTGGAAAGATACTCGAGAATCAATCAATGGACATCATCGGTGCCAAAGCTGCAATGAAAGCGTCACGCATCACTATGAGAAGAGTCATTTCGGAAAGGTTCTTCTTTTTCTCCTCTATGCAATCCTTTTAGACATGACCAGGCTGCCCATAGTTCCAACACTTCACCTTGGAATTTTTTCCAGGAGACTTTGATCTCCCTTCTAATTTCGATTTGGACTTCTTGTCCTTCTTCTTGCCTTTCTCCTTTGGTCTACCTCTACAACCAGAGCTTCCTTTGCCATCTCAGAAGATTTTCTTCTCATTTCTTCTGATAACAGAGAAGCAACAACATCTTCCATTTTGAATGTGGATGTTGTACTCCCTATAGCCATCACCAAATGATCCCAAGAATTAGGCAGAGAACACAGCAACAACATGCAACGATCTTCATCTTCAATCTTTACACCAACAGATGCCAACTGAGCAATCAGCCTATTGAAAGCATTTAAGTGATCAGCAATAGACCCTCCTTCCTGCATCCTCAAAGAGTACAACTTCTTCCTCAAGAACAACTTGTTCACCAAGGACTTGCCCTGATAAATGGATGCCAGTCTTTTCCACAAGGAAGAGGCAGTCTTTTCTTCATGCATGTTCAAAAGAACAGAGTCTGCCAAACAGAGCCTTATCAACCCCTTAGACTTTCTATCTGCCAAGTCCCAATCCTCTTGCTTCATACCTTGAGGCATTGTTCCAGACACAGTAGTCTAAAGATCTCGATCAACTAACATATCTTCCATTTTGAGTTTCCACAGCTCAAAATTGCTACCATTGAATTTCTCTATTTCCATCCTACTGGATGTGCTTGCCATCTCAATCTGTAATTAAATTAACAGACCTCTACCAGACTCCCACTGAAAAGGATTTAACACAAAAAACCCAACCCACTCACAAGGAAAATACAACTGGCTAGGCTCTGATACCACTTGTAAGGAAAGCAAAGGTACGGAAACAAATTTTCTAACGTCAAAACCACAGGGGAGTAAGCAAACAGTACTTTTAATTTTCTAACTACAGTCCAATTAAGACACACATGAAGGAATAACAGAAATAGAGAAAATACACAAAGACAAATCAAACAACAAATTTTACGTGGGAAACCCTTTCAAGAAAAAACCCACCACACCAAGTTGTATCTCTTTGTATTACAGTAAAAAAATTACATACAATCATAAAGACAACTTTTTGGTGTTAGTCACAGTAGCTAATTCTCACTGTTCAACCAGTTACAGACAATGCTCTCTCTTCACAACTTGATTCTCTCGCTCTGTTCATTTCATACAAAATAGAATCAATCTGCTTTAAATCTTCTGTGCATCCTTATCCGCCAATGCCAACCATAGACAGTTTCCATTCAAGTCTTGATTTTTCCCTGCATGCTATTTTTTCCAGCGCAGTAACAGTTACAAAAAATAATCGACTTCAGTTTGAAAAAAATCCTTCCTCTGATTGGACCAGTAGGATGCCACACAGGATGATCACATCGTCAATGACGTTCAACTTTGTTAGCATATCGGTGAGACACTCACAGTGTCTCCCCGATGCCACAAAGTCCTCATATCGATATCGCTATAGCTTCCACGAGTCGACAAGAAGCTATAACAAATGTATAAGTCACAACGAAACCATTGATGTCCACTTCGATCCTATCGACAAAGGTTTCCCTTATCGACGAGACTCATATCGAATGTATAAGTCACAGTTGATTAGACATTCCATCGGCAAGACCCTTCGTCTTCGCCAAGACCTTCTGCCGACAACCTTGTGCTACTCCGAAGCCTTTCACCATCGGCAAGACTCCCACGGTTTCGATGAGACGTCATACTGAAACAAAACTTCCACCGAAAGTCACACTGTCGCCAAGACTCATGCCTATCGTCGTGACCTTTCTCCGAGTTCCCTAAGTCTTACCGAAGACTTACTATCGGCAAGACTCATGACTCTCGCCGTGACGTTTCACCGAGCTCCATCATGTCTTACCGAGTCAGCAAGACATAAGCCCTTTGCCAAGACGTTTCTCTTAGTGCCCAAAGATAACCCAAAGACTTCTGTTGGCATGACTTATGACTTTCACTAAGACTTCCCAACAAAGTTTTTTGTCACCACAAAGTCACCACGAGGATACTATCTATCGACAAGACTTAGCTTCATCGCTGAGACATCTCCTTGCAACCCGTTAGTTACTTCGACATTCACCTTGACACCCAAGAGCAGCCTTTGTCGACGAGACATTACATACTCGCTGGGACATCTCACCGAAGCCCTAGCGTTAGCCCGACGTCGGCGAGACTTACACCATTTGCTGGGACTTCTCCCCGACACCCATGAGCTAGCCTAATTAGATCACACTGTCACCCGAAGAAATCCATTTGCCAAAAGGTCATGCCGAAAACACAAAGTCACAGTGATAGACTTTGTCGGCAAGACTTCAACCCTGTCACAGTGATAGGATCATTTCAAGAGCATCAGAGCTATTAGTCGCCCATACATGAACACTATCACAGTGACTTTGCCCTTCAGCAGTTTCATGTCAGTAAGGATTGAGGCACATATTCCAACACTACATTTCCTGCTCCAGTTAAATTTTTTGTTGTCAAAGCTCTTCAATTTTTTGTCGCATTTCTCCCTCTGCTTGGGCCAACTGGTCTTGTAACTCCTAGTTTTTCTATTGTAGTTCAGTGACCAGGTTGGGATCCATGGACTAGAACTTTGCAAGTTCTGTTTGCACTTACTAAGATATTCATGCAATTTTGGCTTCCCTTGCCTTTTCTTTCTTCAGTAGGACCTCCATCCTTTCCTTGACATTCTTGATTAGCTCCTCTTCCTTCTTCAGTTTGTGACTATGCTCAAATTTTTCTTGTGGTCGGGCTGCATGCAAATCAATCCCTACAACATGAATCACATAGTCCTTGGGTTGCATCTCTCCCTGCAACTTGATGGTGTTTGGATGCATGGTTGCAAAATGCAATGACTGTTGAACTTCATTGAAAAGGGTATGCACACATGGCTCGACTGTCTTTGTAGCATCTTTGTCTTTTCTTTTATAAACCCTAAGGGTCTGTGCTACTTTTGTTTTGTCATCCTTCGACATAAAATTTGCTGGTGATTTAATCAATTCACCAGCAAAGGGTGCATTAGGAGGAAGAGAAAAATGGAAAGAGAGAGTTTTGGTCCCAGCTGATGTCTTCTTCAGTAGAGAGACCATTAATGGGGAGAACGAGGGAATGTTATACCAAGGCTCAGTTGAGGAAGCGACAAAAGGACTCATGGAGAGTGGTGGTGGTAGCGGAGATGCAACAGATTCCATTTGTTGGGCAGGGAGAGTTAGAGCTGACACGACAGAAGAAAAAGGGGTAACAATGGCAATTACGAATTGGGCTTTGACAAAAGGTGGAACAAACCATGGGGGAGTAAAAGTTGCATGTTTGATTTGGGAGAATTGGGAGAAACCTCCTGCAAACATGGTAGTAGCAGCAAAAAAAGGAAGGCTGAGACTTGAAGTAATTAGGGGTGCAGATACAAAAGAGGTAGCAGGAGTAACCAAAGATTGTGTAGTGAGAAGAGGGGGAGAGAAAGATACCTGAGGCATGGAGGACTCTGATCCTTGGCTCGCTGTAGGTTCCTATGAGCCCTCTCTAAAGGTTGCATCCGTGCATGACCTCTTATCGGGTGGAGAATTGTCCACCTCTATGACCTCTGAAGGTCGCTAGGATACCCTAGGTTTTTTCATAGCTTTTGTGTGTGGTCGTGAGGCCTCTGATTGTGATGTAGTCACTTGGACTTTTAGTGGAGCTTTACCAGGCTACTCCACTTTTCTAGTTTTCTGCACTAGGGCCTTTTCTACCTCCTTTCCCTTCCCTATATATGTCTTGGGTCTATATCCTCATCATCTCTTGCGTCAACATCTTCATACCCTTTGTTCCATAGATCATCGAATCTTTCATCCTTTTCTGCCCCTTGAAATAGGACATCAAGGCATTTGGTCTCCTGACAATAAATCTAGAAGTCTACAATTTTTTCTTCACTCCACTGACAATGCTTGACCAATTCATTGTGAAGGGTGGCCCCCATTTGGTGGTTCTCATTAGGCTTCCCCAGAGGGAAATAAAAAGAGAGCCACAACAACCTCCTATCTTCAGTAGGAACATAGGGCAAGTCCACAAATAGATCATCTTGCCCTAACTGCAAATTTTGCCAATCTTCCCAGTAAGGCCAAGAGCTATGAGTCACCTTAACTTTCAGGTTCGCCAAGTCATTGTCAGGGTTATATTGCCACTTGTCACAAATTAATACTAGCCCCAGATGAGCCAACTTTGCTTCTAGTAGACCATGTGTCTGCTTCTTTGCCATTATCACCCTTTTGAAACTCAAAGGGCAGAAGAAAAAACCTTTCTACTTCTTTCCTCTACAAAAGTTGTCGATAATTGATAGTTTCCAAAACACTCTGAGGGCCAATACTTTGTCTGTGACACATGCTGGGATTCAGAATGGCTCCTCAGTAAAGCCATGTAGCCTAATGAATGTGAAATACTCCTTGAGAAACCAATCGCAAGGAGGACAAAAACCTTGTATCCACCTGGTTTGCTTGGTAGAAAGTTGGTAAAGCTTGCCATCCTCACTAAAATCTTGCAAAATCATCAGAGTCAAGAAACACTCCAAAAATGCATAGTAATCATAAGTCGCAGAAAGGAGGCGAATCCACACAAAAACTGGTCTTCTTACTCCATGTTCATCAAAAACAACCAAGCCCATACATTTTCTAAAGAAGTCATGGTTTTGGTGCAAAAACATATGAGCAAGGAGAGAAGAAAACTTGAACTTCTACTATGTGTCGTATTCCTTGATCTGGATCAACATTTTCCAAAAAATGACTTCCACAAAGTCATACCAGAATAAAGAATGTTGTCTCCTCAACTGAAAATCCACACCCATTTGAAACTCTTCCATGTACCTATTGTCATCCATGCCACAAACAAAAGCCATCATAGAGAAGGCCTCTTGTAAGTCTGAGCTAAAAGCATTGTGCGCAATTGGAATTTGTGGCGGCTTTGCAAAATCTTCTTTAGGCCTTTTGGTTTTTTTTTTATAAAAGTCTAGAGTGAGATCTTTGGTCCTCCAGAACTCTTCCGCTTTCTTTGGAGTGAATGTCTCCATATTTTTTTTCCCTAGAGCCCCTTCAGGGAGGGATGCATAACATATCCTTGATAGCCTCCATGCTAATCACAACCCTCAGTTCCCAACTTTCGAAGGCACCAGTATCTGGGTTAAAATGTTGAATGCACTCATGAACTAGTTCCAGGCAGTAATGCACAAAAGGAACCATATACTGTGGGAGATTGTTGAACCATAGCTTGTACACCAAAGACTATTGGATACTAACCTATTTCATTCTCTCACAAGATGCTTCCCTAAGACTCTTAGGGTTTTTTTTAAGGATAGGTTCATGAATGTTATCCCATTCTTCTATTATTAGGGTTTGGTCCCTGTGAGCTTTCTTGTCCATGACCCGCGTGCGGATCCACTTTGGCTTCTCTAGTATCCTAGGCGAAGTGTAAGAGATGTTATAAAAAATGTTGGCCATTGGTGCCACATGCATGGCATCAAATAAACTTTGGGTCACCTCTCCTTGTGCTTCCATTTGAAGATTCTGGGCCAATTCAGGAATTTGTGGAACTTAGCAACGTTCAAACTCTCTACAATTTACTTGGGTTCTTTGGTGAATTCTACCCTCAAAGCTCTTGCCGAGGAACAACATACTCATGAAGCTTTTCACAGTGATGTTCTTTCACATGCAACACTTAGTATTTTCTCGACTTGGAGCTGTAGACAACAGTTGCTCTTTTGTAATAATTTTGGCATGTACTGCCAACTCTCTTGTTCATGCAAAATGATTTTTTTCCTTTTCAAAAAGACATCAATTCATAATGACGATTAGTCATTATGTCCTACAATGCGATTTCCTTAGAAATTGAGCTGGTGATTGAAGGCATACAAAACCTTTCACATGCTTTGCAATTAATAACCTAAAAAGAATGATTAGGCCCAAAGTTTAATGAGTACACAAAAAGATTGAGTTCATCCTTGGAGAAATAAAAATGCCCACAGTGTGACACATCAACACTTGACTATGCAGATGATTACTTGGGACTACCACCAATTTTAGTTGATTCATTACTCCTTAACTTCACATGCAGCAATTCGTACACAACAAACACAACTGGGTGGGATTCTCAAGTTTTCTCTTGGTGGTAATTTTGAGTTGGCTCTTGATGGGATTTTAGAGTTAATACCTGATCAACATCATGCTTATCACAAACATGTACCTCAATTATTTCTATAAATAGACCCTAAGACAACAACAAAATTGCACTTGGTAATTGGGAAAAATTGGAATTTGGTAGTTGGGTAGAGATGGGAGCAATGAATACTCCAATTAGGCTCACTAGCAATAAGTCGCAAGAAAAATTTCTAGGTGAAATTTCTAGCAGGCGTTTGAGATGCATGACAAAGAACAAGCATTCTTTGGAAATTATAGCAATGAAGTGGATATTGGGGATGGATTACATAGAATATGAAGATAAGTATAGGGTTAATACTAACATTTTCTCCCATTTTGTTGCCTCTTTGCTTGATATACAAGTACCCAAGCCAATGATCCTATGACTCGCCATGGAAATCTTCTCGAAGTGCTACCTTGGTGGCCTTGGAGAAGTGGTGACAAAAGTGGTGTATGGCCTTGGCCTTCCCATGGCGAGTGACCTTCGCAAACACATTGAAGAAGATTCAGTGGTGCCGTGGGTGCCATTTCTAAGTGGGTTTCTCATTATGACACTTGAAGAGCACCACCAGAGGATTACTCATGTCTGCCACTTCCTATTACGCTGCTACAATGGTACACCGATTTCAGAAACCTAGTGTATCCTCCACCACTTTCCATTATTGTTGTTGACACTCCTACTACTGTTAATGATCCTGATGCTATTGATGAAATTATTCCCAATGCTAATGTTGTTGATGCTCCTGTTGCTCTAGTTTGAAGAATGAACTCCCTTTTCCCATTTTTGTATATATTCCTTGAAAGGATTTTAATATATGCTCAAAAAAATGCATAATATATATAGCTCTACTAAAAAATTATGGCTTGAGATCCATTTTGAAATGTAATATCAATGATATAATATCGTATAATGAATATACAGGATTTTAAATCAACTTTTCATCTCTTTTTCTTTTTGCATTATGGGTTTTGTTTTACTTTTATGAGTTCCTTTCTCTGCTTCTGCATTATGAGTTCATTTTCAACTTCTACATATTGCATTAAGAGTTTGTTTTGCCCCGTTTTGGGTTCCATTTTGAAAGACCAGCCGAACAAAAACAAAAACACAAAGGAAATTTACATAATTACATATCCACACTGGAAAAATGATTAATGAAGCTCAATTGAACAATCTGAGGTGAATTCTGTTAACTGGAATTCCCAATGCTTCTTTTTCCATATTTTTTGGTTCAAATGCATTATGTTTCTTTCATTGAATAATGTGAAATAGGCCTTCCCATAGGCTATCAAAATTTCTGTGTAGGCCATACTTTGTGGCCCTTTCATTGAATTTTAGCACTGGGTCTTTGCATTTAAGATCCTGGTCGGAGGTCTTCTTGTCAAACCACATTTTAACCACCTATTGGTGTTTATTCATGGTTAGGGATTTTTCCCTTTTCTCCTACACCTCCAACAACTCAGCCAACCGGACCTCCATGGCTCTATTATGTTCCACCTCTAGAGACTTGAGAAACTATAGCACATGAATTTCCATGCAAATGGGCAATAGCACTTCCTTCCCATATACCATCTCGTACGATGAAGTATTAAGGACTTGCTTAGGAGTTATTTGGTCTACCCAAAGCACTGCCCAGAGGTTCTTATGCCACTCTTTTTGATGCTCTGACTCGATTCTTTTAATGAGTCTAACTAATTTTTTATTTGTTGACTCGACTAGGCCATTTCCCTGTGGGTAGTAGTTTGAAGATGTTTTTAAGAATATGCCATTACTAAGTGCAAATTGGCATACCTTTGAGCCTAGGAAATCATTAGCATTGTTAGAGATTATGGTCTTTGGTGAATCGAATCTTGCTATCAGTTCCTCAAGAAAGTTCACAATCTCTGCCTTTGTCACATTCTTTAGGGGCATGGCCTCGGTCCATCTAGTAAAGTAGTCCATAGCTGTGAGGATCCAATTGTGTCCAGCACTAGAGGTGGAATTAATCATCCTAATAAAATCAAGGCCCCATTATGCAAAGGGTTCCTCGGTAACTATTGGATTTAGGGGCATTGTTGAGTTCTTCCTTCTCCCTGTGAAGAATTGGCATTCCTCATAGGCCTTAACCAAAGAGTGTGAGTCATTAAATAGTGTAGGCCAGAAATATCTGGCACACATAATTTTCATGATGGTGATCTTTGCAGAGAAGTGTCTGCCAACGAGACTACTATGGAATATGTCTAAAATTTTATTTTCTTTCTTTGTGGTGACACACCACAGGAGAACGCCATTGAAGTTCCTTTTGAAAAGGACTCCTTTGATGAGCGCATATTTGCTATTCTGCATTATGTAGGATCTTCTCTTCTAAGAAGGGAGGCTTGTCGAGTATTTCCTAGTCCACATGAATCTTATTTGATCCACCAACCAACAACCTTTAAATTCAGATTCATTCGTTAGAACAAACTTGGGTTGTTCCTCTTCAACTGGAATTTCTTGATCATGCGCCAAATAGTCACACAGTCCTCTCCCTTGGACGGTCTTTGTGGGTCTAACCTTAATGTCATATTTGAGGATTTTGGTAATCTAGTTGGCCATTTTCTCTGTGATTTCTCCTTCCATAATGTATTCACGCACACTGGAATGCGTGACGTATACTACCACCTTGTTGTAATATATGAGGTGTCGAAACTTCTTGAGCCCCTTAATAATGGGGAATGCTTTCCTTTCACTGAAATTATAATTTGTTTCATAATCCTTTAAGGTCTAGGAGTGAAATGCTATCAAATGCTCTCCCTTTCCTTCATCATCCTTCTAGGTCAAAACAGTAGCAATGTTGGATTTTCTATTGAATACATACATTATGGAGTCCTTTGATAAGTATGGATTTACTAGCATAGGAGCTAAAGAAATAGCGTCCTTAACCTTCTCAAAGGCTTCTCTAGCCTCTTTTTTCCATTTGAATAATTGATCCTTTTTAAGAATTAGGGTAATCGATCTAATTAGTCCTACAAAATCATAAATGAATTTTCTCACAAAATTTACCTTCCCTAGAAAGGACAGAACTCCTTTCTTGTTGACTGGTAGGGGAAGCTCTCTGATTTCTTTTACCTACTCTGGGTCAATTGCAATTCCATATTTGGACACCACGTTCCCTAATAATTTTCCTTGCGACACTCCAAAAATATATTTTTTTGGGTTCAGGGATACCCTGAACTCCTAACATCTTTTAAAAACCATTTCTCGATGATCAAAATGATCATCTTTAGACTTAGAGAGTATAGTCAGATCATCCAAGTAGATTAAGATAATCTTGATTAGTATTGCTCGTTGGAAAGTAGCTCCCACATTTGCATGGAGGGAAAGGGGTAGTGGTCCTTTAGGGATGCTCTATTTAGGTCCTAGAAATCCACAAACATGAGGATTTCTCCATTCTTTTTTTAGACAGGAACAAGGTTGGACACCCATGTGTTGTGCTTGATCGGGAAGATGATCTAGGAATAAATTAGATTTGTCAACTCTTGAGACATCAGTGCCTCAATGTTCAGATTTACTGGTCTTTGTTTCTGGTGGATAGGTTTTGCTCCTTCCATCTGTTCTATAGTATGTTGGATGATTTCAAGATCATATCCCTTGAGGTCATCATATGACTAGGCCACTACTCCATATTTTTCACAAAACTGAATGAGCCTTTCTTTATCATGTTGTGGGACATCTTTTTTGACCTTGAGCTTCCTTCCATCCCCAACTTGAAGGTCTACATAATCACTTTTTTCTTCTACAAACTTCCTCTTGTCATTCCTTGCATCATCACAATCAAATAGGTTTTCAAAAGTGACCAATCCTTTTATGAAGCTTGTTGGACTTTAACTGAATAATTTTCCCTTCATAGGCCTCGACAATTTTTGGTTGGAGTTGCTTAGTGAACTCTCCTAACTATTGGATGAATGAGGTGACGTGTTCATCACTTTTGAATACTTTCCAGCTTTGATCATTATCTGGGATTTTCGGCCGAAAAATACTCATACAAAGTGTATGTTATGAATTAGGTCAAGAACGAGATCAAATTGAGATCCGATTGCTGCCATGTGATCTGCATCTGTATTTTTATCTCTAGGAACTATCTAGATATTGAAGGCTTCAAAGCTTTCAATCAAGTCCCAAACTCTATTTCTATAGCATTCTTGGCCATGGAGATCCCTCGAACTTGATTGACTACTAAATCAGAGTCTCCAAACACTATTATTTGCTTAATGCCCATCCATTTTGCAAGACTCAGACCTTGCACTAGGCCTTCATATTTAGCTTCGTTGTTTGAATAATCAAATTGAAAGCGTAAATACTTGAGGGTATTTTCATTGGATGGGGATGTCAAACATCCCAACTCTGCATCTAACCCTGGCATTCCTTACCCCTACCTAAATGCAACATCCAGTTAGCTTCTCGGGAGGCTTGACTGCACCCCCTGATTCTCAGGTCTTCATTTCCTTTGATCTTTCAAATGCTAGACACAAGGGTTCTTGGCATCCTGATAGGAAGATGGAATTTCCTGTAAGGATTAGTGTCTATATATTCACTGTTGAATCTCTTCCCTCATCAATCTAGTCTCCAAATACCTTCTCATCTCTAGCAACTTATACAATGCATTCTCTTTGGTGATAGAGGTATGAGGACTGCCTGGATCACAATCACCACTACAGGTTCCAAATGAGAGGCAGGCCCTGGGACACATTCTAGTTTAGCTTCCTTATGTTCTTGGTCTTTGGAGGATCAAGTGTGACCAATCTAAGAAAGTGATAATCCTCCATCTGAAGTGAACTCTTAGGATAAGCAAAGACCGAACATGGGAGGAACATAAATGATCACGGTATCTTGTGAAACAATGATACTAGGGCAAGAGAATAGAGTCAAGGGGAGGTTCTTGATGACACCTACAGTTTCAACCTTATTCCCATCAAATTGTATAACCCCTTTGTTTAACGTTTCATAACTAATTCCTAACGCTTAAGCTTATTCCATGACCAGTACCAGTGTGAATGTAATCTGAATCAGCAAAACAACTTCACCCTGGCCAACAAGAGTTAGAAAAAGGTTTCATTGCCATCACACTTGAGGGAGGCTTCCCAAGCACAGGGAGTATAACTCTTACTCATGCATTTAAATCAACTTAGATCTTCCCTTTGAGGGATTGCTCCTGCTGGTTCGCTGCTTGCATCTTCTAGTAGGGCCTCTTGGCATAACAATGACTTCTTACTCCTCAAATAGAAGCCAAGGATATCCCAGAGACATTGTAGGAGGATTTCTCAATTCACCCAACTGGCCATGAATGTAGTAGTAGATTCAAATGCTTCATCCTGAGTCTCTCGAAGAGGCAAAACTTCCTCTAGATAAAAAATGCCAAAAATTGGCAGAGGTGTTAGGAGTTTGGCTCTGACGCTTTGGCTACTGACAACCGGTTTTCCTTGAATCTCCTCTTTTGAGCCGTGAGTGCCAGGTTCTGGAACACCGAGGGCCTCTTGACAGGAAGCCTCACTTTGAACACCACCTCTTCTCTCCTTCCATCCATGAGAAGAGCTGAGATGATCCAGTATACAGGCGTCTCTACCTAGGGACACCCTACTCAAAATGGTGAGTACTAGCCATTTTCCATTTGGCGAGAGGCATATGCACATACCCTCCTGACCCTCATGCCACAACCTGGCCATGGTCTCCGCCACTTTTGCAGGCTGTTGCAGAGAAATTTGAGGCATGCCTCAGCCATGGGTGGGAAGCAACTGCAGGATTGATATCATCAGCGAGATTATTTTGTCTCACTATCAACTCTCTACTTGACCTTGGGTGAGCATTCTATAGTGGAGTAGGTACTGACACCATCTGATTACTTGTTTGAGTCTATGGATTTGTGTGTGATCCTCCTTGGAACTGATTTTGTTGGTAGGAAGATTTCCCCCTTGATAATTTTGGTAGGTTGGCTTTGGAGGCATGGATTGTTTCCGCTTAGTGGTATTTATTTCGTTTGAGATGTTCTGCAACAATTCCTTGACATCACTCATCTCTTATTTTGAAGAATTAGATGTAGAAGCAACACTCTGCAACACACTCGAATACACATACATTGATTGGGGAGGAGCAGACGCACTAGTAGATTTTATCTCCTAGGCATGAATCAACAATTCTATAAATATAGGCATAGTAGGCTGGGGCAGTAACTTTTAGGCATCGATCAAATTATTCTCCACTTGGACATCAATGCTATATGCACCTGGCAAGGTGTTCCCACCAAGGGACTAGATCATGACTGAAATGTTGGTGTTGAGAGACTTCAAATACAACATGAATGCCAAATCTGCAGGGGGATGGATTGCAGGTTGAATCCTCTGCCAAGTCGTATGGAATTGGGCATTAAAGTTAGTCATGGCCTCCTGAGGGGCCCGATTTATGGTCGCCAGCTGCTGAAATAGCAAAGACCGACCTCCATTGTTTGAAAACCACTTGTAGAAAGGATCTCTGAGCTTATCCCAAGTACTGATATTATTGGCTTCCAAAGTGCGATACCAATCTAACACTCTACCTTTGAAAGAGGCTGCAAGCAACCTTAGCATGACATTTTGGTTGGTAACACCATGCACTAAACACACGTCTGCCACATCTTGCAAGTGTTTAGATGGTGTTTTCAAGCTTTCCCCAATGAATTTTGGTACAATTTTTAAAGCAAAGGCTGGGATAGGGTCCTAAATAGCGGGTGCTACTAGTGTTATTAGAGGGATTTTGATGTCCCATGCCACATAATTTCTGTTAGAAATTGGCAACATGGCTAGTGGAGGGATCAAAATGTTCACGAGATGGGTTCTTGTTCATACTGTTACTAGTGGTGGCACTAGCAGGCTAGGGTTATTTGTTGTTTGAGATATAGTAACATGCATATGGCTCATACACCCACTTTAGATTTAGATACATTTAAACAAGTCCCACTAGGTGTGCCAGAAAAAGAAACTGTTGATGCCTAAAAATTACAAGCAACAACCTTATTGGAAACTTAGTTAATGGGGGGACCAATTGTGCTAAATTGAGTGACCTTCAGGTTTTTTAAAGAAGCCAGCTCCTATATTTGGGGGTTTGGAATGGGAAAAGGAAGCAGATATATAAAATCAAGATCTAACCTAAGGAAATGCACTAAGATGTAGGTGTGGGCATGGTAAATCTTCCTTTCAGATGGGATTTAAGGGTCCATTCAACAATCTGCATGTCCAGAAATAACATATAACATAGATGAAAAGCCTAAGAAGTTTATCAAATAACATGAAATAACTTCCATACACATTTACTGAAAAGAAGAGTCCAAGGCATGGTCTGAATCAACAAACTTATCTGAAAATTATAGATGTTCTGCAAATAAACTACTCAGTACAATAACAACACATTATAAGGTCTTGTCAACTAGCTAAGAAATAGAAAGGCCGAACAACAATGACACAGTCTATGAATCTTAATACAATAATCTAAAAACAATACAAATACTTGGTGTCTTTCCATAATTTTCTATGTATTTTCTGAACTCATAACACCTCCTCAGAAGCAGAAGCAGTATATCTATAGAAGCATCCCACTACCTGGGAGCCAATAACTGAAAAGATTCCCCGACATGAGAAATGATGTCTGTCACAATGATTTCCCATGGTCATTGCAACATAAAAGATTCTGGAACATAGAATGAAGTCGCCTTCGAACTAGATGCATCCCCCTGTGAATGATGACTATGGTCCCAGTGTGGAAGCATCAAAATTCTTGTGCAGACACGTGTCACTCACCCACATTGTTGGCTAGGACACGTGGTGATAGGACAAGGCTTGTTACTCATTCCTCCCTTCCATCGCTGAAAATCCCCACAAAGAAGACACATGGAGGAGTCTTCATCCCGAGCATTGACTGTGGGGTCCACCAAAATGTGCTCACAGAATTATGCTATGTGGTACACAAGTGGAGATCGGTAGAGAAGCAAAGGGGAGAAGTCTCTCAAAGGCCCGCACTGCTGACAAGTGGAGGCATGATGAGGCTCAATAAAGAAGCAAGGGAGGAAACCTTTGCAAGGAGCATGCAGTGGAAACATGGAAGAAGTGGGCATGATTCTTCAAAAAGGGGCCGAAGATATCCAAAAATATGAGGCATGGGTCGAGGCTAAGCAAAAGAATATTATCAACCTAAAGGGAGCTCAAGGGATTTTCAATCCACATGGTTATTTAGCAAATAAATAAATTTATTTACATGCCCAAGTTGGGCATAACATTTCCAACTCTTTTAGTACTTTGATTCCATCTTCAAATGTGGAGCCATCACCTTCCAATGATAATGATCCTATGAATGCCCTATTGGATGATGATTGGGGTTTATTAGATTTTACATGTACTTTCATTGGGGAGTATAAAATTTCCCCCATCAAAGCCTATAGATTGGAAGATTATTTCAACAAAATATTATCATTCCTCTTCTCAATTTGTAAATAAGATCACAATATGGCTTCCTCTTCAAATACATGTTTTAGTGATTATTGAGGTTCATTAAATTTTACATCCTTTTATGCGAAGGTAAATCTCACAATCTAAACCTAAGGAGTCTTGTGTTTCATTTTCTCAATCCTCTTCTACATTAACAAATCCAAAAACATCATCCCATGATGGTGATGGGGGCTCTTTAGCTTTCATCCCTCGTGTGTTAGCAATATCTAATCCTAACATGTCAACACCTAAAAAGAATTTGAATTCTTACAAAAGAATCAATTCTTCTCATAATAATTTAGACAACCTTTCTCCTCTCCATCTGAGTTGGAAAAATGTTATGGGCTTAGATTTGATTTATTCTTTCTAAAATTGGATATAATGAGAATATGGAACAACGAGTTAAGGATCATGTGAATTCTACGTCGTACCTTGCTAAAAGGGGTTTAGGTTTCCAACCTTATCCTTTATCTTCATCTCATCCTCCATCTACTATATTTATAACTTCTTGTGGTAAGCGAGCAAAATTTTCTTCACAAGGGAAAGGGTTGTCTCCTACTCCTTATCC
>VDFB02270651.1:9960359-10053902 GCA_007258455.2 Sequoia sempervirens | reverse complement strand
AAACTAAATAGTTTGTAAATAATTACACACCATTAAATTAGCAATTGAACTCATAAATAGGCATGCTGATAAAAATAAAAAGTTGTTAAGAGTAATTTTTGTTTTTGGGGTGGGAAGGGGACTAATAAATAAAAATATATAAAATGTACAATGTTGATTAAATGTATTATTATTAGCATGGGTCCAATTGTTAGTTAAATGATGTGCAATTATTTACAAATGATTTAACTTTTTTTTGTTTTTTATTGATTAATTGTAATTATTGTTCAACTTTACAATAAAAGTGATTTACTTTCTATCACTTTTATTGTAAAGTTGAAAAATAATTACAATTAATCAATAAAAAACCAAAAAAAATTAAATCATTTGTAAATAATTGCACATCATTTAACTAACAATTGGACCCACGCTAATAAAAATAAAAAAGTTGTTAAGAGTAATTTTTATTTTTGGGGTAGGGAGGGGACTAATAAACAAAAATGATATAAAATATATGATGTTGATTGAATGTATTATTTATAAGATAGAAAGTAGTGAAATCATTTTTATTGTAAAGTTGAAAAATAATTATAATTAATCAATAAAAACAAAAAAAACTTAAATCGTTTGTAAATAATTGCAAAAAAAACAAAAAACTAAATAGTTTGTAAATAATTGCACATCATTAAACTAGCAATTGGACCCATAAAAAGTTGTTAAAGAGTAATTTTTGTTTTTGGGGTGGGGAGGGGATTAATAAAAAAAAGATATAAAATGTATGATGTTGATTAAATGTATTATTTATAAGATAGAAAGTAGTGAGACTATTACAAAGTTGAAAAATAATTAAAATTAAAATCATGCATCATAAGTGAAATTCTATTCTTTTAAAAATTTGATAGAATTATATTATCTATACATTATGTTCGAAATTTTAAATTTGGTATCATAGCAAATCTTAATATGAATGTATTTGAGAGGGTGTGTTAAAATTGAAATGCATTTCTTGATAGAATTTGAAATTTTTCATAATGAAAGGGTAAGTGGCTTACTGGTGGAAAATCTCACAAGCCACAAGTAGGTTCTAAGTTTGAATGTTAGCCTATCTAGTATTCTCATTAATGTACTTATAATTCCTTATACAAACAAATACGATCAAAGTATACAAAATTAAAATTAAAATCAAGGTATATAAAAATACCTAAAATAGCTCAAATAACTATTGTAAGTGATAGTGTACATGGCTCTAGGAAAATTCATCCTCATCAATTCACCATGGAAAAAAATTCACTACGGAAAAATTTACCACCACTAGCAATTCACCGCCACGGAAAATTAATCACCAAAAATTCAAGCAATTAATTTTTCGCAAAGTGAATTTTCCTGCGGTGAATTTTTTGTTGGTGAATTGTTGGTGGTGAATTTTTCGTATGCAATGTACATACACTCTAAGCTCTTGGGATTAAATCTACACCTTTCCACTGTTTATTAATTTGAGCTCGTTTAATGGATGTCAATTTATTCAAATTTAGGAAAAAAATGCTCGTTAATTACCACTTATTAGTAGAGATGAAGTGTAAATTTGTTATTAATTATATGATTGTTGAAGAGTACGATCTTTAAGTAGAGTGTAGAGAGATGAAACGCCTTGTTTACAAGACCTCTTCACATAGTCTACTATGTTTTCATCATGATTGACACAATCATGAAATAACTAAAAAAAAATCCCAAAAAATAGCATTTTAAGATCATAAAGTGAACATAAACTAAAATAATCTCAATCAACATTTAAAAAAAAAAATGAAAGTTGAGAATAAAATAATATAAATTTACTCAAATTATTAGTGAATGTTTTCAATTGAATCCCCAAATATAAATAAAATTTAAAGAAAACTACATCACTCTTTTGGTGTTAAGCAATAGAGGAGGGTGGTGCAATTATTTGATCCTCTCACAAGATGAAGGTTAGTGTCACCAAGGAGATTTGTTTGAGCACAATAATCAAATCCATCATGAAAGCTTGATCAAAGTTAGGCTCAACATACATACTAAAATCATTTGTATCAAGCATCATACCCATATTATTGCACTTTTAGTCCACTTAAACACAAAATTCTTTCACTAGAAGATTAAAAGAATCCTAAAGAAATAAAGAAATAAAACTAATGAGACACACTTTCATTGGTAAAATTAAAGATTTCATCACAATGAAGAGGGGTTTTTTACTATCAAACTTATCTCCAAGAGAGCCTTCACATCTTTATTGTAGACAATGAAGTTACAAAGGAAGGTATGCAACCATACAATCAAATAAATAATATAAATATGAAAAAAATATATAAAACTAAGGTGTTTACCTTGTGGAATAGTGTGAGAAGTGGTTTACCTTAGGGGTCCATGAGAATAAGGTGGTTGGAAGCAAGGGTGTACATGTGTCCACTTTGGAATCAAAGATCTTCATTGGAATCAAAGATGGTGAAACCCTTGCTAGAATTTATAGAATTTGATAAAGAGAAATAAATGTTTCTTAGAATTGAATCAAATTAGATAAACCTTCACAGCGCTACTATGTATGAAACAATGGCCAAAATTAAGTGTTTTGCATAAAGCGCATAAGGTGAATAAGTCAAGAGACTTATGCACAATTCATAAGTGAAGGTAGAAACTATTCAAACATTGCAAGTGAAAAAAATATAGTTTAAAACAATGCAGACATAGTCTACCCGCACATGAATAAAGGGCGCTAATGTATGAAAGGTGGTGCCAAAATTTGTAGAAAGTGGAAACCAATAGAAGTCTAAAACCTGTGCCAAATCCAGGTAAAGCCATATGATAAGCATGAAACTCATTCAATGTAAAGATGACAAAAATTTGTAAGGGTAGTCGAATTACAAATCAAATAGGAAACCTGTAGTAATTTGTTGTTGTGCCTTGACTCAATAAAAGGAGTCATGTTGTCACAAAAAGAGAGTTGACTTGTCCATTCTACAAAATTGGAAATGAGAGGACTATTTTGTGTTGCAATTTGAGAGTTTAACTCAGCCACATATCAGTTAAGTTGATGTATTTTTGGTTGTTGTTAGAGTGGTAGCAGATTTAATAGCTTATTTGTAGCATTATGATGCTCATTTTAGTATAAATAGAGGTATTCTCTCTACCATTTGTTACACTTTTTCCATTCAAATTCTTCATTGCTATTTTGTTGTAGTTTTCTGTGCAAGCATTATTTTGAGAGTTTTTGGTGAGACAAAGAGAGTTGTTCGTGGATTTGAGTTTATTGAGAGTTCTGGAGAGGAGGCTAGAGTTTGGAGATTAGTTGAACATTGAAGAAGCAGCATTCATGGTTGTAGAGGTTGAGGTTGGAAAGCAACATTATCAGTTGGAACTTTATATCCATACATGCTAATTTCTATTCCTCTATTATTTATGTTTGAAAGGTTATTTGATTATAAATGCCTTTGTTTGGGAAATATTATTTTTGGAATGCATGGTATGCTTGTTCTTATGATCTTAGTTATTTCCTAGTATGAAATAATCTTGTGTGATTCTCAATTGAGTCTTGAATTAGTGAAACCCTCTTATTTGGAAACACATTTATATTATGTTGAAGTATGTGTGGCTTTAATGCTATTAGAACTATACTAGTTTGTTAAATCTATATGGATATTGCATGAAAAGTATGAAATGTGGTATATGTTGCTATCTTATAGTGCTTTTATGAAAGCGTCATTTTGAACTTAAGAGATTAGCATGGCTATTCCTAGGGTTAGAGTAATCTATGGGAAAGGGGGTAACCTAGCTAGTCACTAGTATGTATGCATGTATGATTAGCATGGTTATACCTGGGGTTAGAGAAATCTAAGGGAAAGGGTGTAACCTAGTTAATTAGTTTGTTAAGACTTGTTATTCCTAGGGTTAGGGTAATCCATGGTTAAGGGAATAACCTTGTTGGACAATTTTTTATGTCTTCACCTAAGATTGAATGAGTGTTATGTTTATGGTCAATACCAAATCGAGCTAAAGGTTGGGTGGACAAATGACTCACATTCGAAGTATTGGCTGTTGAATTCTTTGGCCAAAGTAGTGTAAGTAGCCACTATTTACATTATTAGTTCATTGTGGTCCATGATTGCATTCTAGGAAGGGAAGTCATACATGTAGGTTGCAGCTAATGTATGGTAGCTCTAGATATGTAAGACACAACACTATGCTCAAGGAGGTCAGAATTATGGAGTTACCAAACCAATATCTTCATTGAAGGGTAGAGCCATCTTACCAGTTAGGTAGACGTGTAGAGGACCGCAGTAAATCCATGGTTGGTGAAAAAGTACTTGAGTGATGCTCTCCCTCATACAATTGGTGACCAAGATTTGAGGATGTAGCACCAGTTTGGGGACACCTAGAATGTAGCATCAGTTTGGGGACAACTAGAATGTAGCACCAGTGATGGGGACATCTAGGAGGTATGCACCAACATTGGGGACATCTAGATCATTGTATTTTGTTTGTATAACTATATCATTGAGTTCATGGAAGCTATGAATGTAAACATGTATCTTTATTCTTATTGAGAAATTGTAAATGGGAAATATTATCATGAAATTGTAATGTGAAATTGTTACTTGAATTATTGAAATGATTTTTTGTTATGCAATGGGAAAGTTTGAAATGGTTATGTTTCAAATGTGTGTCTTGTTATTTCATATGAAAAGAAAATTTTTATTGCTCATAATGTTAGTAGCATCAATTGTTCACTTGTGGGTAAAGCATAGTAAAAACAATGAGTAGAATAATGGGCTTGTTACAGTATTGGGTAGTGTTATCAAAATGTAATGAAATTATCTATCGTATTATATATCATTTCTTAGTTATTATGCATAGAAAATTAGGCTCTAAATCATTTTTTATAACATATTATACTAGATTTGTTAGCCATGTCAAGATAAGCAATTTGTATTTGATATTTATAATGATTAATCTTGTTGTTTGAATTCAATGTTATTGGATCCTATTATTTGCAATTGGAACTATCTATGTTTGGGATAAGATTCATTTAATGTTAATGTATGTGTATCATTATATGAGTAAGTATTTGCTTATCATCTTATTTGGGATTTAACATGTTTGTGAGATGTATAGGTTTAATTTTCTTATGAGCAAAATCTTATTTGTGAGATGTATAGGCTTAATTTTCATATGAAGTTTTTTTTTTTTATCATTTGGTTGCTATGAGTAGATAAAATCAATGATATGATATTGTGTAGTTGACAATATGCCAGGGGTTGAATTACTCTTTTATGCTTGTCACTTTTGATGTATGATGTCAATGCTTATGTGATATATGTTATGCTTTAAACATTGCTATGATTGTGGAATAAAATCATTAGATTATGTTGTGCATTGAACTCTTTGAAGAGATAAGACTTGCCATAGATGGTTGTGGTGTATGGGGTAAATGGGTACACCAATGAATATTAAACTGTATTTTTTTTCACTTGCAACATTTGAATAGTTTCTACCTTCACTTATGCGTTGTGCATAAGTCTCTTGACTTATTCACCTTATGCGCTTTATGCACAACACTTAAGTTTGGCCATTGTTTCATACATAGTAGCGTTGTGAAGGTAGAAACAAGACGTTCAATCATTGTCAATCTTTCCTATTAATAACTATTTCACCTTTATAATATTTTTAATGGTCTATAAATTGTCAATATTTCTTAATACCAAAAATGACAAAATAAAAAAATATTTTATACAACATTTATTTCATCTTTATAATATTGTTAATGATCTACAAATTATCAATATTTCTTAATAACAAAAAAATAAAAAAATAAAAAATATACCACAATAACATTAACTAATCATTGTGTTGTATTGTTAATGTGTCTACTATGGCCTTGGTTGTCTTGTATTGATGGGACAACACCCTTATTTTTGCTGCTTTTTATATCAAAAACATTAACTAATCACTACCCAACACTCATTTACTTTAATAAAATAAATCTATCCCGACCTTCTATCTCAAAAGCGACTGAAAACAACTTTTTTTTTTCCCGCACCAATCAAATGTGTCGAAATTTTAACCACAAACGTCCAAATCCTAACTGTAGTTAAGAGAATCCCGAATTTGATTCGGGAATGCGATGCACAACGAAGCTGGAAAATGTTTACCTGTTTAACAGCCAAACTGAAAGTACAGATCTCTGTTTCAACCCTAATTCCTCTGGTTGAAAATTTAGTAATAAAACTACGCAATAACCACAAGAAAAGTAATGAGATCTATTGAATAATGCCGAGCGTCTTTCTTCGTTGATTTTGTTTTGTAACATTGGAAAATTAAACATTCATTCCCCAAAATTAGTCCCCATCACAAATTTACAAGCAGAGAAAACTTGTAAAACACAATCAAATCTCCCAATTTGCACAAGCAATTTTAGTTTTTCCGATTCCAAAATAATTGTCAGCAATTGCGTTGATCTTGTGCAAGAAGAGCTTGCATTTGCGCCAATTGCTGTTTGAGAGAATTGATCTGGTGATTGTAATTTCGCGCCTGAAGAACGGACTCTGCCTCCAACTCTCCCAGCTGTGAACACAGGCGCTCCTCCGCTTCTTCCACACTAAACAATCTCCTCTTCACCTTCTCCAACTCCGCCATCAATTCCGCTTCGTATCTTTGGCTCTCCTCCACCTGTCTTTGCAGCTTCATATTCTCAGATCTCAGGGCCTCTAATTCTAGCCGCTCTATCGCTGCGCTTGGATCTTCCTTGGCGTTCTTCTTCTTGTATGCCGGCACAATGGAAGGCTGTGAGAAGAAAGAAAAATCAGCAAGAGCGGGAGCCATTATCAATTTCCACCTAACGATAAAAAAAAACCTAAAAAAACTTAAGCCTTCGCTTAATGCAGTTAATAAGAGAGGGCCATGGATATATATAATTTCATTACCAACGAAAAAACGTCTACATACAATGCATGTAGTTATCGAATATTCTAGACGCTTTGGCATATCCCATTTTTTCTTATTTGGGCCACAAACAATTTAAAACGAGGTTTAAATTTGACGGTCGCGCTTTTAGTCTTCATTAGTATCTTTCGCATGACTGTTTTTTAATGGAAGTCAAATTTGAATCAGATTGGTGATCAAGGAGTTCAATACGAAATTCTAATTGGCTTCAATTTAGATATCATTTTTAGTCCAACGTTTGTTTGAAGAAAAAATATTTCATAATTTAGAAAAGCTTTTATATGTAGTTTTTATTTTAATGTATAAATATTATTAAATTATTTGATATTTTGTTTTTATATTAAATAATATATGTTATTATCTTGTATTTTTTTGTGTAATTGTGTTTGATAACAAGAATATCAGAAATAACAAATAAAAAGTGAATTTGCATTCAATCTTCATAATCAATATTAATGAGAGTCATGTTAAAAAAGGAACATGAAATTAGATTCCATAAATAATATTAAATGTGATGCATTCAAAGATCATTATAGATGTTAGATCAACTTTAGAACAAAATTACCCCAACATTGCCAATAATAATTGTCTATAATATTCATTCGAACTATGTGAAAATACAACATCTTAACATAATAACTATGATAAGTTGTGTTATAAGTTGCAAGCAACTTAACAAATTGAAGCTATATGAGAAATAACACATTTTTAATATATATAGTGAATTGCAAATATATAGAAAAATTGAAGCAATTTTGACTTCAATAACTTTGGATTATATCATTGCCCTCTAACGAACACAAATTTGAAGCTTTCCCCACTAGTTAACAAAAAAAATAAAATTGTTGAACAAAATGATCGATCTATTATTCAACAATTCGTGCAAGATCTTCATTGTCAAATATAGAAAATGTTAAATAACTTTGGTAGACAAGGATACTTCAAAGATTCAAGTTATATTACATTTACAACACTAAAATATGTATTGAAGGCCTTTTATAGTCATCAAACCCCATAACCAACTCTCTTCTAAAATACCTAACAAAACTAATCTATCAAATATTTAAGAGACATTCTCATTAGAGATAATGAAAACAATATTAACCATAAAAAAAAAAAATAGTAAGTGAGTATAGAAAAGGTGAACCCCTAACACTAGACAATGAAAATGAATACCTCTCTACTAAAAAAAAATCAAATTTAGATTTCACATGATTAATTTTTAGTTTTAGATGAATGGAATTAAACTTGGTACTTCTTGCACCTTGATTGAGAATCATACCATGAGACCAAATTCCTTTGCATGTGAATTTTTGTCAATTTAATTTTCATACTTTTAATTTAATTTATTCATAGCAAATGAAAAGATTAAATTATGCAATGTTAGAAGTTAAAAGGTCAAGGGTTGAATTTCTCTAGATTGTATTTCAAATAAAGAATTAAATATATGCAAGGTTTGAATCACTAATTAGGGGTTCTTGAACATGATTAATACAAGTACCTTTCTCCTGCAATGTTAGAACTCAAGTTTTTTGTCCAAATGCATCAAAATCATTTATTTTTGAATAATGTTCATTTGATGTAGAAGAAATATGAAATATTTTATAGCTTGCTTAAAAAAATATATAAATAAGTTATGAGCATAAATTCAATTGCTTTAAGTATTAGGAGTTTGGGAATATCATTGTTTATATATAAAATTGTTATAAATGAAAATTCAGTAGTATTAGTATTTTTTAAATCTAAAGATTTAGAGAAAAAAGTTTAAGATAATAAAATTTTCTATTAAAAAATTTAGAATTTTGTGCAAGTTATCCAATCCTTTATTTTGGTTTTTATGCAATTTGATTATTCGATAGTTTGATTGGTTGAGGCTTGTATCTCCCTATTGACTTACCTCTTGACGAGGTAATCCTAGTGAGTGAATGTCATTCCCACATCTTCTTGGATGTCAACTATGTCATCTTGGAATGTGTAATGAATTAAGTGTTTCTCTCATTCTATTCCTTATGTTTGCAAGAGATTGTGATTGTGGACTAGTGTTGGATCTTCATTTATGAGGAAACTCTACCCTCTTGTATGAGTGACATGGTGACTTTGTCATGTTTCATGGTTAAGTCTTCCCCTTGTGTTGTCATGCTTGGTGCATTGGTATTGAATGTTGTGAGTGTTATTATGTTTTTTCATAGCATTTCAAGTGTGTAGGCATGTAATGTGACTTGTTCATGTGGCATTTGCATTTTGAATAAGTTGTTTATATGTGTTTTAACCATAGACAAAAGCTTAGGAAATGAAAAATAGTATTTTGTAGTTTCACTTTTACATCACCAAATTATTATAAATAACAAATATGCATTTTTTGTTGTATATGTATATAAATTTGACACCTTAGCTTAATCATGTATTTTATTTTGTATTTCAAAAATAGTATTTTGTAATGTTTCATTTTTTACATCACTAAATTATTAGAAATAACATATATGCATTTTTTTGTTATCTATGTACTTAAATTTAACACCTTAACCTAATCATGTATTTTATTTTGTATTTTCATTTTTTATTTTTTAGTGATAATATGACATTGTTGAAGAATGAGTTTTTCTATTGAAAGAATAGCAAAATATGACAAGTTCATTACTCTAGAAAATAGAGGATATTTTAAGCATGTCTTGCACTTATGGTAAAGACTATTATCAACTATTTCACCATTATAATATTTTAATGTTTTTCTAATATTTTACTCACTTTAATGCTCATAGAATTGTTAATATTTCTAAATAACAACCATTTCACCATTATATTTAATTTCCTCTTTCTAATGATGAAAAACATACACACTTGAAATGAGAAACTTGACACAATTTGTAAAAAAATTATATCATATTTATCTTATATCTTTATAATAATTTAATAATTATTTCCAAAGATGGTGAAATAAAGATAAAAAGCTTTTATGCAATGTTTTTGATTAGTTGAGGGAAGGGCCCTGATCCCATCCATGGTTACAACAACAGACAAAAAGGAAATGGAAACAGGTGAGAAACAGGTGGGAAACAACACCACCACCAGCAACAATAATAGCTCGCAGACCAACTTTTATGCAATGTTTGTTTACTTTATTTCTAAATTAATTAATAAAATACAATATATGACTTTTATTCATTAAAAAGATACCATAATAACAGAATTATCACTAAGGCACACTCATTTACTTTAATAAAACAAACAAAATAAAGCTAACCCAACCTTTTATCTCAAAAGCAAAAAAATAGGAAACAACACCACCACCAGCAACAATAATAGCTCCCAGACCAACTTTTATGCAATGTTTGTTTACCTTATTTCTAAATTAATTAATAAAATACAATATATGACTTTTATTCATTAAAAAGATACCATAATAACAGAATTATTACTAAGACAAACTCATTTACTTTAATAAAACAAACAAAATAAAGCTAACCCAACCTTTTATCTCAAAAGCGACTTCCATCAACATTTGTTGACTAATTTTTGGCGTAGGTACCATAACCTTTGTAACAAATGAAAAGTGGGCCCTCGTGAATTCTTTATACAATTTGTTGTGAGAATTTTTAAAATATACACTTATTTGTACATTCTGTCCAAACCTAACTATAGTTAACATAAAATCAAAACACGAATGCCCAACTCTTAAGTTATTTGCGAATCTAGAATTTGACCCGGGAATGGGATGCACAGTCCTCTCTTTTCATAGTTAGTAAAGCTGCCAATCGTTTTTCCCTTAGAACACTCAAACTAGAAGTACGGATCTCCGCTTCAACCCCAATTCATCTGCTTGAAAAATTACTGATAGAACTACTTACCGCAACAACCAGAAGAAAATTGATGAGATCTATTGGATTATGTCAAGCGTCTTTTTCAGGCGTGGGCTCCTCTTCCTTGTTCTCGTTTTGTACATTTGGAAAATTACAGACATTAGTCCCCATCACAACAGATTTACACACCAAGAAAAATTGTACAACACAAACAATATACGCAATCTCATTACACAACAATTTTGCAGTCATTGTCAGCAAATGCTTCATTGTGGGATGGTTTCCGTAAGAAAAGCTTTGCAATTTGCGCCAATTGCTTTTTGAGACTTAAAAATACATATTTATTTCTGAACCACAAATGTCCAAACCCTAACTATAGTTAATTTGGACCAGAATTTGATTCGCTAATGCGATGCTCAGTCCCCTCTTTTCCTGGCAATTGTTTATCTGTTTAACTTTAACTACCAAACTAAAAGTACGGATCTCTGTTTCAACCCTAATTCCTCTGGTTAAAAGCTTACCGATCGAATTACAAAACAACCAGCAGAATACTAATGACATCCATTAAATAATGTCGAGCATATTTCAGACTTCAGCTGCTCTCCGTTGATCTCGTTTTTTATAACAGAAATTAAACATTCATCCCCCAAAATTAGTCTTCATCACAAATTCACACGCCAAGAAAACTTAGCCTATACAACACAAACACTATACGGGATCTCATCTCCCATTTTACTAAACAATTTTAGTTTTCTGATACAAAAATCACTGTCAGCAATTGCGTTGAAGTGCGGGGGAATCGGCAAGAAGAGCTTGCATTTGCGCCAATTGTTGTTTGAGAGAGTTGATGTGGTGATTGTAATCCTGTGCCTGAAGAACAGATTCTGCCTCCAACTCCCCGAGCTGTGAACACAGCCTCTCCTCCGCTTCTTCCACAGTAAATAATCTCCTCTTCACCTTCTCCAACTCCGCCGTCAACTCCGCTTCGTATCTTTGGCTCTCTTCCACCTGTCTTTGCAGCTTAATATTCTCAGATCTGAGGGCCTCTAATTCTAGCCGCTCTATCGCTGCGCTTGGACCCTCCTTGGCATTCTTCTTCTTGTATGCCTGCACAATGGAAGGCTGTGAAAAGAAAGGAAAATCAGCAAGAGCAGCAGCCATTATCAATTTCCCCTCTGAAATCAGAAACTGAGCCTTAGCTTAATGCAGGCTATCAGAAGGGCAATGGCTATATATAATTTCATTATCAACGAGAAAACGGCTACATACAATGAATGTAGTCGTCAATTAATGTAGACACAGTCGCACATCCTATGTTTCTTTTTTATTATGATAATCCGTTCCAAAATGTGAAGGACAGACCGTCAAAATTAACTTGTGCGTCAAAAAGTTACATTTAACTTGGTAACGGGGGAAAAAAGTAAGCCTCTTCATTAATAGGAACAACAACTAAATAGTTAGTTGCTTTTTATTTTGTATTTTTTTCTTTCTTTCTTTGATTCAATAAAAAACGAAAAAAACTTAAATCGTTTGTAAATAATTGTAGACAAAGAAAAAAAATTAAATAGTTTGTAAATAATTGTACATCATGCATGCTGATAAAAATAAAAAGTTAGAGTAATTTTTGTTTTTGGGGTAGGGAGGGCACTAATAAACAAAAATGATATAAAATGTATGATGGTGATTGAATGTATTATTTATAAGATAGAAAGTAGTGAAATCGTTTTTATTGTGAAGTTGAACAATAATTACAATTAATCAATAAAAAACAAAAAAAACTTAAGTCATTTGTAAATAATTGCAAAAAAATAAAAAACTAAATAGTTTATAAATAATTGTGCATCATTAAACTAGCAATTGAACCCATAAATAGGCACACTAATAAAAATAAAAAGTTATTAGAGTAATTTTTGTTTTTGGGGTGGCGAGTGGACTAATAAACAAAAATGATATAAAATGTATGATGTTGATTGAATGTATAATTTAGAAGATAGAAAGTAGTGAAATCATTTTTATTGTAAAGTTGAACAATAATTACAATTAATCAATAAAAAACAATAAAAAACTTAAGTCATTTGTAAATAATTGCAAAAAAACAAAAAACTAAATAGTTTGTAAATTATTGCACATCATTAAACTAGCAATTGAACCCATAAATAGGCATGGTAATAAAAATAAAAAGTTATTAGAGTAATTTTTGTTTTTGGGGTGGGGAGTGGACTAATAAACAAAAATGATATAAACTAATAAACAAAAATGATATAAAATGTATGATGTTGATTGAATGTATAATTTATAAGATAGAAAGTAGTGAAATCATTTTTATTGTAAAGTTGAAAATTAATTATAATTAAAAATCATGCATCATAAGTGAAATTTTCTTCTTTTTAAGATTTAATAGAATTATATTATTTGTGTTATGTTTGAAAAACAAATTGATTTCCGGAAGGCCCTCCCTAACTTTCTTGTTGGTCATGGTTGCTAACATAACTTTCGAGCATGCTTTCATTTGAGAAAGGGGATGGCCACCCCTATCTGGCGGCTAATATACCGCTAGAACTCCCTCCCTCCCAATGAGAAGAGTGAACAATTATAGTCCCAAATGAGGAGCCTACTTGAGCATGCTCTAGTCCTAAATTCCGACCATCCAAAGTTTATGTGTTGTCATGCATGGTGGCTGGTTGAAGTAGAGGGAGGCAGGATGGGTGGGAATTTTAGCTTCAGTTCAGGTCCCTCATTTCTCACGGTAATGAAATTCTATTTTGCAGAGTTAGGACAACAACTAGAAAGTGAGGATGGCTAGCATGGATTATGGCTCCAGTCGAGCCCAACTATATGGATTATGCAGTCAAGCGAGCCTTAGTTGATCAAGAGTAGTCCTTTGAAAGCAGTTCAAGTCAAAGGATGGTAGTTCAATTCAAGTTGTTAACCTGTGTTCCATTTGTTTAGTAGCCTAGTACTCGTCGATGTGTTCTCTTTGGTTCTCATTGCTTGAAACCCACCCCGAAAGTGACTAGATAGATTTCTCGCTTCTTTTTTCAAGAACATCAGAGTTACACTTCATCTTAGGGTACTATCGTATTAGTTCAACCAGAAGGTTACGAGGAGGAGGAGCCTACCTACTTAATGGAAGTAGATGCTAACAGAGTAGAGAAGGTGGGGGGCATGAGAAGAGAAGCCAAGTGGGGGCAGTAGGATGCCACGGTCGGATGGGCCAATCAAAATCGCCTAATGAAATAAGTGGCCTTTTGAATTTGGTATCATAGCAAATCTCAATATGAATGTATCTAAGAGGGTGTGTTAGAATTGAAATGCACTTCTCGATAGAATTTGGAAGTTTTCATAATGAAAGGGCAAGTGGCTTAGTGGTGGAAAATCTCACAAGACATAAGTAGTTTCTAAGTTTGAATGTTAGCTTATCTAGTATTTTCGTTAATGTACTTGTAATTCCTTATAGAAACAAATAGGATCCTTATCATAAAATAGCAAAAAAAAATAAAATTAAAATCTATATAAAAATACCTAAAATAGCTCAAATAACTCTTGTAAGTGACAGTGTACATACACTCTAAGCTCTTGGGATTGAATCTACACCTTTACAGTGTTTAGTAATTTGAGCTCGTTTAATGAATGCCAATTCATTCAAATTTAGAAAACAAATGGACTCATTAATTACCAATTTTTGGTAGAGATGAAGTGTAAATTTGTTATTAATTATATGATCGTTGAAGAGTATGATCTTTAAGTAGAGCGTAGAGAGATGAAACACCTTGTTTAAAAGACCTCTCCACATAGTATACTATGTTTGCATCATGATTGACACAATAACATGAGTAACTAAATAAAAGAAATATCCTCAAAAAAATAGTATTTTTTAAATCTTAGGTTGTAAATTGACAACATAAATTAAAATAATCTCATTCAATATTTTAAACAATATGAAAGTTGAGAACAAAATTAATACATCAAAGAATATTAAAGTTGAGAATAAAATTAATATAAAATTACTCAAATTATTAGAAAATATTTTCACAACCGAGCAATTGTTAGGCTCCCAAATACAAAAAGAAATAAAGAAAAGTGCATCACTCTTTTGGTGTTGAGCAATAGAGGAGGGTGGTGCAATTATTTGATCCTTTGTGTGATCCTTACACATGACAAAGGTTAGTGTCACCAAGGAGATTTGTTTGAGCACGATAATCAAATACATCATGAAATCCTAATCAAAGTTTCTAGCTCAATAGACATACCAAATTAATCTATATGAAGGGTAAACTCAAAAAAGTTGTTTACAGTTTGAATGAGGAAGGAAAACTAACAAAAAATGACTTCATGCCAAAAAAAATCATTCTTGGGGTTCGAACGAACCAAAAGAGGGTTCGCTCGAACCTAGGTTTGAGCGAACCCATTAAATGCATCCCACCAAAAAAACACATGCAAACCCCTTTTTGAAAGGGGGTTCAAATGAACCCTCGTTTGCTTGAACCCCTGGGGGTTCGCCATCCCGCCAAAAAAGCACATGCAAACCCCTTTTTGAAAGGGGATTCGAATGAACCCTGGTTCGCTTGAACTCTTGGGGGTTCACTCGAACCCCCCTGGTTCGACTCCTTTTCCTTGATCCCTGCTCTCTGCCACCAAAAAAATCAGAGAATTTTCCCTTCGAAGCTTGGTTTGAGCATGAAAATGGAGGAGAATTTACGAACCCAATTGGAATCAGGTAGTCCTCGGAACGAGCTATCCAATGACTATAATTTTAATATGTTTTGGTTTTATTATCTATTTATTTTTTTAGTTTTCTTAAACATAGGTTTTTCCTGAAAATGAAGCTCTTTGTTCTGCACGTGGAAAAATAGAAGATTATCAAATTTTTTTTTGAAAAATATGAGTGCACCAGATATTGAAGTCCTTGATCCAACAAAAAAAAGAAAATTGAATTTCGATACATACAAAAAGAGTTACACGTTATACGATCGCGCTATGTCTGAATTGTAATTGGTTTGACTTTGAAACTTGATTAAGGAAAAATATTCAATAAAATACTATCTAACCAAGTGGAAGCACTAGATATTGGAGTTAAAAATCTAAATTCGAAAGAATTAGAATTTTATCCTTCATGGAAAAAAAGTTATGTTATACGGTGAGCATCACTCCTTAAAAATGTTGTTTTCTGAAAAAAAATGGTTTTCGAGGGAGATGGAAAAAGAGGTGCAATCTGATTCCAAATTTTTTGAAAAAAATATATTTTAAATCTACAGACAAAATTTCATTAAACTCTAGTTTGCATCATCTTCAAATTCCTCACGGTTTAGCTGCTATAGGTGCCCGAAAGTGAAGATTTAGTTAGAAAAAATTATTTCAGTGTCCAGTTTGGCCAAAATTTGTAAACCACTATTGTGGGATCACCCTGAAGCATCATACCCATATTATTGCACTTGCTTTCCACCTACATAAAATCCTTTGAATAGAAGATTAAAAAAATCCATTCTTGCAATGACAATAAAGAAATACATAAATAACATTAATGAGACACTCTTTCATTGGTAAAGATTTTACAGTGAAGAGGGGGTTTTGACCATCAAATTTATCTCCAAAATAGTCTTCCCATCTCTGTTGTAGACTAGGAAGTTGCAAAGGAAGGTATGCAACCATATAATCAATTAAAGAAAAGAAATATGAAAAACAAAATGTAGAAATGATGTGAATACCTTGTGGAAAAGTGGGGGGAGTGGCTTTTCTTAGGGGTCTATGAGAATAAGGTGGTTGAAAGCAAGGGTCTTTGTTGGCATCAAAGATTGTGGAGCCCTTGCTAGAATTTGTAGAATTTGACAAAGAGAAATAGATATATTTTTAGAATTGAATCAAATTAGATATGCCAACTACTATGAAATTAAATATAAAAATCCAATAATGTACTTTTTACAAAAATAAAATCGCACAAGGTTTTCTCAAAAAAAAAAAGAACCCATTAATGACTTATGCTACATTTTTCTCAAGAAAATGAAAGTATGTTTAATAACCATTTTGAGCATACACATAGTCCTTAAAAATAGAATAATTAACACAAGAAAGGTCATATGATATCTCCTCATAATTTCTTTATGAGGTAAATGGATATGCTAGTGAATAATAACATTTTGGGTTGAAATGAATCCTTTGGTTTGTTTGAATTTATGCATGTTGTTGAAACTTGAATGCAAGTAAATGTTTGGTTCAAACCATTTCTAAGTAATATTTGGTTTGAAGTGGTCATGCCTTGTTTTGAGTCTAGCATGTTATAGGATTGTTCAACCTAGCTCTACTCTTGTCTTGGTTTGCATGACCCCATCTCTACCTTTCAAAATTTTGTGTGAATTATCCACTCCTTTGTGTGCAATATCCTAGTGAATGGATGGCATTCCCACATCTTGGGCATTAACTATATCATCTTGGAATGTTTAATGAAGTGGGTGTCACTCTTGCTCTATTCCTTATATTTGCAAGAGAATGAGATTGTGGGCTAGTGTCTAACCTTCATTTTAGAGGGAAATCTACCCTCTTGTATGAGTGTTATGTTGACTTTGTTCCATGACATGGTTATGTCTTTCACCTTGTGTTGTCATGGTCAGTGGATTAGTATTATGTATTTTGAATGTGTTTTGTCGTGACATCTCAAGTGCATAGGCATGCAATGTGCCTTGTTGATGTCACATTTATATCAAATTTATATTTTGACAATCAATATCTTGAATGAAAGCTTGGATTTAATAAAAAAATAGTAGTTTGCAATGTTTAATTTTTTAAGTTGTTAAATTATTAGAAATAATAAATATATATTTATTTGCTATCTATGTATTTAAATTTGACACCTTAACCTAATCATATACTTTATTTTGTATTTTTCACCTTTTTATTTTTTAATGATAAGACAACATTGTTGAATAATATGAATTTTCTATTGAAAAATAGCAAAATGTGACAATCTAGTTGTTGTAAAAAAATAAAAGATATACTAAACATATCATGTGCTCAACTATTATTGATCTTTCCTAATAACCACAATTTCACCATTATAATATTTTTAATATTCTATGAACTGTCAATCTAACTATTTCGCCATTATATAAAACATACTGAAATAAAAACTTTTATACAATACTTCATTACTCTACTTTTAAATTAATTAATAAAAAATAATATACTTAAAAAACCACATTAACATAGACTAATCACTACTGCATACTCATTTACTTTAATAAAATAAACCCATCCCATTTCGTAGTGAGACTTTTAAAAATATGCACTTATTTCTTAGCCGCAAATGTTCAAACCCGAACTATGGTTAAGTTAAAATCAAAACGCAAATGTACACATCTTTAACTTATTAGGGATCCAGATTTTGATTCGCGAATGCGATGCGAAGTCCTATTTTTCATTATTTAATAAACCTAGCACTACAAATTGGACCCATCCTATAAAATATTTTGATTAATTTTTTTTGGTGAGGGGATTTGATATAAATGTATGTTGTTAATTAAATGTATTGTTTATGAGTTAAAAATAGCGAAATTATTTTTATTGTAAATTTGTAGAAAAATAATTAGAATTAAAAAATATCCATTGTAATTTAAATTCTATTCCTTCTAAAATTTATTAGAATTATATTATATGTATTGTGTTTGAAAATTCAGATTTCATATCATAGCAAATCTCAAGAATATATCTTACATGAGGGTGTGTTAGAATTGAAATGTATTGCTTGATAGAATTTAAAAGTTTTTATCATGAAAGGACAAGTGGCTTAGAAATTGTAGAAAATGTGTCGTAGCAACCAAATTATCACGCGATTTCTCACACATATAACACTTGAAATAATAAACAACCAAAGAAAATTCCAACCTCCATTCCATTTTTTCAACCATATTTTCCTCCCACATCTTATCTTCCTCAATATAGCAGTAAGGAATATGACCTTGTTGAGCAACTTCATAATACTCCAACTAAGATTTCTCTTTGGGATTTAATTCAAACTTCACCTACCTACCATGGTATGCTCCAAGAGACTTTGCAAAAGATTTTTGTGCCACCTTTTGTTAAATCGGATGATGTAGCAGCCTTGTTAGATAACATGAATGCAACAAATTTGGATATCACATTCCCTCAACATGAATTACCTCCTCTTGAAGTCTAAAACCAACATGATGCTCTAATGAAATATGTTGTCATTAATAAAACTAGGGTTAGACATATTCTCATTAACAATGGATCATGTCTCAATGTTCGTAGCATTGACCTTTTAGATAAGATGGGTGTGGATAAGAATCTCATAAAACCTAATAATCTTTCTATTCGTGGATTTGATAATGTTGGTAGGCAACCGTTAGGGACAATCACACTACTCATTAAGGTAGGACCTATGATTTTTCCTACCTTGATCCATGTTATGCTAGATCCTCTTTCATATAATATTCCTTTGGGTAGACTATGGATTCATGCCATGAAGGGAGTCCCATCCACTCTTCATCATATAATGAAATATGAATATAATAAATCGATATATACGGTTTATTGATGCCTAAAAATTCCAAGCAACATCCTTATGGGAAACTCAATTAATGGGGGGACCAATTGTGCTAAACTGAGTGACCTTCGGGTTTTTTAAAGAAGTCGGTTCCTTCTATATTTGGGGGGGTGAAATGGGAAAAGGAAGCAGATATATAAAATAAAGATCTAACTTAAGGCGATGCACTAAGATGTAGGTGTGGGCATAGTAAATCTTCCTTTCAAATTGGATTTAAGGGCTCATTCCGTAATCTGCATATCCGGAAATAACATATAACATAGATGAAAATCCTAAGAAGTTTATCAAATAACTAAAATAACTTCCATGAAACATTTCCCTAGCTTAACATCAAATGTAATGAATCAAATTGCAACAATGAGCGGGACTGTGGAGTACGAGTGGGAAAAGCAGAATTTTGAATCTCTGAACAATGGAGCAGGTTGTGGAGCAGGATCTGAGGAATCCCTAGCTGAATCGGTGCACGTTCCAAGTGCGGAGAAAGGTAATGTTGAATCTGATGAGAAGGATACAAGAAACAAAATCCAGGTGGACCCGGGAGGAAAGATAAATCTGGGGGGGTCCCCTAAAGGTCAACAAGGTGGAAAGGGTGAAATTTCCAATGACGTGGTAGGGACCGCTGAAAGGGAAGGAGCAAAGCGTAAACCTTGGGCTTCGTTGTTTGGAATCAAACCAAATGGTAAATCAATTTTCCCTCCAGTGAGTAACCATTCTGACCCAATGAAAGGTAAATTGTCCATCTCTGTGCCTGACCCTATCATTGATCATAATATTGCTTTGATGGAAAAAGTCCTAGTTGGAAAGTTTATGGGCCCTAGACCAAATGTTGAGGTGGTCAAGGAATTTGTTAAAAATAAGTGGAGAACAAATGGGCAAGTTTATGTGGCTACTCTTCCTAGAGGTTTCTTTGCCTTTGAGTTTACTTGTAAGGAGGATATTTTGGCTGTTAGGAGTGGAGGACCCTGGGTCATTGGAAAAAATTCCTTGGCCCTAAAGAAGTGGACCTCCTGCCTGGACCTTTCTGATTCTATCTTTGAAAACATTCCAGTTTGGGCTAGACTCCTGGGTCTCCCTCTAAAATACTGGAATGAGGACATTTTCAACGACATAGCTAGTTCCTTTGGTGAACTTCTCTCTATTGATCCTATGACAGTAGCTAGAAAGTGGTTGGCATTTGCCCAAATTTGTGTGGGAGTCTCACAGAGTGCTGGCCTTCCTTCTTCAATATATATTCAATCTAAGTTGGGAACCTGTACGCAAACTATAGAGTTTGAATCCATTCCCTTTGTCTGCTTCAAATGTAGGAAAATGGGGCATTGGGCTAAGAAATGCCCATTAAATGTCAGTAAAGAAAAAGAAAATCACTTGTCCAACCCTAAGACTGTCTGGAGAAAGAAAAATGTCAAGGAAGGACAAGCAAGCAATACCAGTGAGGAGGCTAGTAGGAAAAATGAAACTCAGAGGAATACCTCTGATAATATTGATGAAACAAAATCTAAGGACCCTAATGCGCAGACTAATCACCAAACAAGAGCAGAAAATAATGTTGGCCCTAGGGAAGATGAGGAAACAACTTTGGAAAATACGGAGGATGGGAAAAGGGATGAGGAATTTTTCTCCTCTACTCTTAAGATCTTACCAGAAGATAAAGAAAATGGGTTTCTTGGATTGGAGGACATTTCGATCTAGGGTCTATCTTTGGATATTGGCATTTCAATCCTGAACGCGACCTCTGTCAAATGCTCCCCTTTGAGTGACCCTCTTAATCTCTAGGAAAAAACAATCCCGGATTTTGTAAAGGACACCTATGAGGATCTGAGCCAGAATACTAAACTTTCAAGTGAAAATCGGAATCAGCCTAGGAATGGCTTAATGGATACCGTCCCTTGGGAGAAAAGAAGAATGAATGACAAGGAATGGGAATCTAGCGGAGAGATGGAGAGCCAAGAAGATACTGACTAGGAAGAAGTCCTCTCTCATTCTAAGAAAAAGAAGGAGAAAAGCAAACATCAGAATACTCTAAGTGGAGTTATTACCAAAACAAGAGGAAAAGCAAATTGTGGAGCCACTAAGCTTGGCCAGGGCAGAAGATCAGGCAAATGGCAGAGAGAGAATGAAAGCTTTCAAGATATAGCGGATGGTGTTCAAAAGACCATTCCGGAGATCCTCCAATCCCCTAGTAAGATATGAAGATTATGTCCTGGAATATAAGAGGGCTTAATAACCTTCACAAGAGGGATGTTTTTCACAATTTTGTTAGGGATCATAAACTTGATATTCTCCTCATCCGAGAAACTAAAATGCCCAAAGAAAAGGTAGAGAAGATCAAAATGTTTCAGAATTGCGGGATTCAAGGAAATAGTTTAGATGGTGCATCAGGAGGCATTGCTACCTTTTGGAACCAGAACTTCATTAAAGGGGAAACTTTGTTGGAAAGCAACAATCATGTGGCTACTAAATTCACACATATCAGAGATAACTTTAGTTGGATTCAGTAAAACATCTATGCTCCCAATGAGAAAGGAGCTAGAAAATATTTGTGGAACGAGCTATCTACTTTTTGCAGGATTTTTGATAAGGACCATGGATAGTCATGGGCGACTTTAATACTCCCCTTCTGAATGAGGAGAAATTTGGAGGTTCTCAGGTGAACCAGGAGAGTAAGTTTGATCTTTTTGATTTCATCAACAACAAGGAGTCGATTGATATGGACTTGTAAGGGGCCCAGTACACATGGTCGAATAGAAGAACTGGTAAGTATCTAATTCAAGTTAGGTTAGATAGAACTTTAATTTCTCATCAGTGGCTTTTAAGCTATTTTTTCTCTCTTAAAGCTCTTTCCAGAGTTGGGTCGGATCACTTTCCCATAAGTTTTGTGGCAGACCCTATAAAGGTGAAGAAAAAATTTCCCTTTAGATTTGAAAGAATGTGGTTGTCCCATCCCCTAATCTCAGATAAAATTAGGAAATGGTGGAATATTGATGCTCTCGGAATTGCTATGTTCAGAATTGCTAAAAAGATGAGAGAAGTCAAATACAATTTAAGAAGATGGAAAAAAGAATCCTTTGGAAACATTTTTGGCATTAAATCCAAACTTCAAATGAAGCTTGTGGAGATCCAATACAAAATCCAGAAGGAAGGATACATTGAAGATATTAAGGATAGAGAAAATGAGTTGTTGGTGAAGCTGCACGACATAATAGCAAAAGAGGAGGAGTTTTGGAGGCAGAGATCAAGGGTTTTATGGCTCTCTACTATAGATCGAAATACAAGGTACTTCCATTTATCTGCTTCAAAACACAGGGCTGCCAATAGAATCGCTTCCATAGAAGTTAATGGTACTAGATTTGAGGAAGAGGAAGACATCAAAAAGCAAGTTGTCCTCTTCTATAATAACCCATTTTCAGTGAATGGGGAAATCAATCAAAGTGATAAAGACTTTCTATTAGAGGCCATCCCCAAGGTTGTTGTTAGGGAAGACAATGAAAAGCTTGTGGCCATCCCCTCTATGGAGGAAATCAGGAAACCAGTCTTTTCTTTTGAAGGAAACAAGGCCCCTGGGCCTGATGGATTTCGTATGTTCTTTTTTCAATGGTTTTGGGATATTGTGGGAAATGATGCAGTGAATGTTGTAAAGGAATTATTTGGTTCCAAAAGGCTCCTTAAGGAATTGAATGCTACTTTCGTAGTCCTTATTCCTAAGAAACCAGGGGCAATGGAGTTTGAGGTGTTTAGACCCATTAGTCTTTGCAACTCTCTCTATAAAATCATTTCTAAGGTGTTGACTTCAAGGATCCTCTCTATCCTTCCTACGTTGATTTCCCCTCAGCATAATGGTTTTGTTCTTGGAAGGAAAATATTAGATTCAATAGTCACAGTCCATGAGAATATTCATTCACTTGTGGAATCTAAAATTGAAGGGTTTCTTCTCAAGTTGGACATCTCCAAAGCATACGACCGTGTTGACTGGGAGTTTTTATTCAAAATCCTAAGGGGTTTTGGCTTCAGTAGCGGAGTCATTCAACTGGTGAATCAGTTGGTTACCACGGTCTCCACAACCATCATTGTTAATGAATCTCCCTCTAGTTTCTTTCAAAATTCAAGAGGCTTAAGATAGGGTGACCCTATCTCACCTATTCTTTTTACTATAATGGCTGAAATCCTGGGAAGGAATCTTAAGAGATTGATCGAACAGAGGTCCCTTGTTGGTCTTAGTCATTCTTCCATGAATATGATATGTTCTCACCAATATTTTGTTGATGACACTATGCTGATGGGTAGATATTTTGTGAACGAGGCTAAGACTTTGAGAAAAAATTTGGTTGTGTATGAAAAGGTGACTGGGCACAAGGTCAATAGATAGAAGAGTTCCATCTTTTTCTTCAATACCCCTGAGCATAGACAGGTCAAGATTGCTAGAATCCTTGATTGCAGGGTGGAATCCTTACCTTCTTCTTATCTTGGGATTTTCTTATGCCTCAAACCTCCAGATTCCTTTTGGTGCTCTTTGGTTGATAGGTTCAGAAAGAAGTTGGTAGGTTGGAAAGGAGCTCATTTGAGCCAAGCTGGAAAAATTCAGCTTCTTAAAGCTTCTCTTCAGAATCTCCCAATTTATGCTTTAAGCCTCTTCAAAATCCCTGCTAAATATGCAGAGGCCATTGTAAAGATCCAGAAAATATTCCTTTGGTCTAGAGTGGAGGAAAGAAAGAGAATGCCTCTTATAGGGTGGGATCTGGTTTGCAAACCAAAGACCTTGGGGGGTTTAGATCTCATAAAAATAAGAATTATTAATAATACTCTCCTAGCCAAAAAAATATGGAGATCTTTCTCGTATGGCGAAGAATGGAAAGATATTTTAAGAAGTAAATATATGGCTAACTGTATGACCCTCAAAGCTCTATTGGATTCTCCTATCCTCCCACGTGGTTCAGCTTGCTGGAATGATATGATTGCTAGTAGAAAAATTTTGGAATCCGGGATAGGATGGCACATCAGAAGTGGAAATCAAACTAGATTTTGGGAGGATAAATGGCTCTTTAAGGAATCCCTTATTAATATTGACAGATTCAATAGATGGGCAGAGCAATGTAAAACTGCTTTTGGGGAACTTGCCAAAGATTACTGGTTTGAAGGAGATTGGGTGAACTTATGTGTGATCAATCAGGAATTGGTTCAGCTTCAATCCTCCTTAAAGGCTTTCAGCTTGGGACAGAATCAGCAGGATGACACTCTTGTCTGGATGGATAACCCTTCGGGTAACTACTCTATCTCTTCGGCTGTCTTTTTTTTGTCCCTTTCTCAAGCCCCCCTCCCTTCTGGTCTAAAGCCTGGATTAAACACTTGACTCCAAAAGTCAATATCTTCTTTTCGATAATGCTTCATAATAAGGCTCTCACAGTGGAAAATCTTTGTAAACAGGGATTTCAAATCCCTAATAGATGCTACCTCTATAAGAGTCAGGCGGAGTCATCCAACCACTTATTTCTCCATTGTCCATTTGCTTCCTTAATCTGGGGAAAATTATTAGCTATCTGGAATTTCTCTTGGGTGTTCCCCCAGACCATTGAAGAGTTCTTTTTACAATGGAAAGCCCCTATTGAAAATCCCTATATTTGAAGGTTATGTGCCTTCTTATTCCCTTTTGTTGCTTGGGGAGTGTGGAAGGAACACAGTAATAGACTTTTTCAGGGACAAGGAGATGTCAGAGAATAATGTCTTTGAGAAAAAATTTAGGCTTATAAAGGAAAACTTTAATGTGATTCCTCAAAAATATCTTAACCTGGAAGCTGTGGTGTGCACTCCCTATGATTAAAGGATAGCAAAAGATTGGAATAATAAAGTGGACATTTCATCTGCTTCCCATCCAGCTAAGAAAAGTAGGGAGGGTGTTTGTTGGACCTTTCCCCCAAATGACTGATATAAGACCAACTTTGATGGAGCTGCAAAGGGAAACCTAGGTATGGTTGGAAGTGGAGGTGTGCTAAGGGATTCAAAAGGAAAATTTATGGAAGTTGTGGCTATATCCTTTGGCCACCAAACCAACCATGTGGCGAAGGCTATAGGTGCTTTTCAAGTTTTAAAGTTAGCTTATAATCTAAATATAAGAAACTTATGACTTGAAGGAGATTCTAAAAATATTATTGACTATCTTTTAGGAAGGACCCCACCCTCATGGATGATAATGAATTGGATAGATGAAGAAAATTCTATTCTAGAAAAAATTGAAAAATTAAAATTTTCACACGTCTATAGGGAAGCTAACAACATGTCAGATTACTTTGTGAATGAAGGGGTTAGGATGCAAGGATTGAACACGTGGAAGAATTGTAGGGACTTGAGAACCGAAGTCAGGGAATTACTAGATTATGATGTTATGCATGGGAAAGAGGAAAATAAAATTAATGATTAAAGAGAAAGGGGCCAGGTACATCGAAATCAAGAGATTTTATGGGGCCGCGTCATGTTACTTAGAAGGGAAGAAAAAGCGACACACTTTGTGGGTGCATTGGAACATCTGCATAATTCTGCAATAGGCTCTCGGCACTGGTAGAGTCTGCAGTAAGAAGCAAACAAAAAATGGGGGGGGACAAAAAAAGAGTTGAGCCTAAAAGCTATGAGGTGCACACTAGGAATGACAAGGTTTGGGAGTAGATTGAAAAAGGTGGGCTGGTTCCATATCTGGAAGAACTTCATGGGCCCGATTCTGTGGCTACGAATTACTTTGAGAAGAACTAGAACAATGAAAAAATTATTCTCTTTGGAAGGAAGGTGAAGTTGGATGAGCATATTATAGGGGAGATTATTGGAATGTCCACTGAGGGCGTGAAGTTTTATCACGACAGAAGGTTCTCTAACGAGGTGGTCATTAGATTTCCTAAGAAGGACAAGGAGAAATTAAAACTGGTAAAAATCTCTAACAACTATTTCAAAATTGATACTATCAAGGCGCTTTGGAGAAAGGTACTTCATGTTATTATGGAGTATATCACCCTAGATGAGAGATTTACTAGAGTGTATAGGAATCATTTCACCATTCTTAACCACTTCTGCCATAAGGTATGGATTTCTTTGCCTCACTACTTGTTATGTTCACCGAGTAATAGCCTTGAGGACCATAGGAAAAACCCCAAGAGATGCCCTATTCTTCATCCTAGTCTTATTAGGTTAATTTACAAACACTATCAAAGCATGCCAACTTTATCTAAACCTGTGGCCTCTTCGAAGTCTAAGGACTATGATACTGATAGTGGGGTTTCAAAGATTTAGCCAAACCAGGAGAGAATTGTTGAAACCCACCTGTCCTCTAAGATGTCTGGTAAGAAAACCTAATCTAAAAAACCCCAACTTGCTAAAGCTAACCTTGGGTCCTTACCCGACTGCTCTGCCCCCTTAAAGAATCTTGTTCTTAAGGGCTCCCCTACCAACAAGCTGGTTTCCTATTTTGCAGACTCCATGGAAGACAAAACCGAGAACCCTGAAGCCAGTAGAAATTTTGTGCCCTCCCCTCCTGCCTCTTTCAGATTCGAAGGTACTAGATTTCCTAGCTCCCCCAACCCGGGTGATGTTAATCTCATATTAGACTGGGTTCAGTCTGGTCACATTCTGGCCTTTGCTAGAAATGACATCAGTGACATTTTCAAGGTCTTAAAGTGGGCCTATCAAGAAATTAATGAGCTCAATCAAAGAAATAAGGATTTGTATACTAAGTCAGAGGAGCTGGAGCTGAAGTTGGCCGCTCTCAGCAACGAAGAAGGGAAACAAAATAAGAACATTATTGGAAAGAAATGAAGTGATATTGAGGAAAAATACAAGTCTATGGAAGAGGAAATGGTTAAAATTAAAAATAATTTGAAAATAGTCGTGGAACAAAATGATAAAATGGCTAGGCACATTGCCATTATTATCAATGCTATGTCTAAAAAGTTGGAAAAAACACAATAGGGTTCGTTGGTTGTTGATTTGGAAGAGAACAAGGAAAGCAAGAATGAGGACCAAGGTATTTCTAAAAGGACCCGGGCCAATCTTAAAAGGAAAGTGCCTCCCACAACACAAATGGTTCAGATCTTAAAGAGGGGAGTTCAGGACATGAACGACCTGGAAGCTGAGACTGTGGATCTTTTAAAAACTCAAATTTAGCTGCTGCTGGATTTTTGTCTTGTTTTTTGGTTTTGTGGCCTTTGCTGGCCTTTTTGTTGGCTGTGGGCATTTACTGTTGTTATTTTTACAACCTTTCTGACTGTGATGTCTCTTTTGACTCTTTCTCTATTCTGTAAACTTTGTGGTTTCGGGTCCCTGTAAAACCTATTTTTTCCTCTTTCAAAAACATAAAATAACTTCCATACACATTTACTGAAAAGAAGATTCCAATACATGGTCTGAATCAACAAACTTATATTGAAATTATAGAAGTTATACAAATAAACTACTCAGTACAATAACAACACAATATAATGTCTTGTTAACTAGCTAAGAAACAAAAAGGCCGAACAACAATGACACAGTCTGTGAATCTTAATACAATAATCTAAAAACAATACAAAGGCCTAGTGTCTTTCCACAATTTTCTATGTATTCTCCAAACTCAAAACCCCTCCACCGAAAGCAAAAGTCATATATATAGAGAAGCATCCCACTGCCTAGGAGCCAGTAATTGAAAAGATTCCCTGGCACGAGCAATGATTTCTATCTCAATGATTTCCCATGGTCATTGCAATAGAAAATATTTTGGAACATAAAATGAAGTTTCCTTCGAACTAGATGCATCCCCCCTATGAATGATGACTATGGTCCCAGTGTGGAAGCAAAAAAATTCTCATGCAAACACATGTCACTCACCCACATTGTTGGCTAGGACACGTGGCAATAGGACGGGGCTTGTTACTCATTCCTCCCTTCCATCGTTGAAAATCCCCGCAAAGAAGACACGTGGAGGAGTCTTCATCCTAAGCATTGACTGTGGGGTCCACCAAAAAGTGCTCACAAAATGATGCTACGTGGCATGCGGGCAGAGCTCGGTAGAAAAGAAAAGGGGAGTGGGCTCTCAAAGGCCTACACTGCTGACACATGGAGACACGACGGGGCTTGATAAAGAAGCAAGGGAGGAAACCTTTGCAAGGAGTGCACAATAGAAACGTGGAAGAAGCAAGCATGATTCTTCAAAAAGGGGTTGGAGATATCCAAAAATATGAGGCGCGGGTTGTGGCTAAGCAAAACATTATTATCAACCTGAAGGGAGCTCAAGGGATTTTCAATCCATAGCTTTTGGTGACTACTAGCAGAATTTCACCTACAAAATGAGAACTCAAAATTTTTGGTTCGAAGAACAAAGCCTTATTCTTTGGGCAATGGATTCAGAGCTTTGAGATCACGGTCTATAGAGGTAGCCAGTTAGCCTCGGATGGTATTGATATGTCACACAGACTCTCTTGCAGCTTCATAGATATCCCAGTTCTAGACTCAAGCTGAAAGAGCAGTCACGCTATCTGATGGGTGGCACCTTCAATGTCCTCAACAATAGGGGTTGACTAGAATTATGAAAGGCAGAAAAATCCTGTTGCTTCTCCTCGATTGTTGCTATGATATGCACTGTCGTAGCTACTAAATCATTAGAGAGAAATGGGGAGGGCAAGCCCATCTAAGTTAGTTGGGAGAAATTCATCTGTATATTGTTCATAGTTTGACCCAGTGTTGTGGAGCAATTGCTAGCATGAAGGATGGTCGAATGGCAACAAATGAATTATTTTTCCTTCTTGGAAATTGACCTTTGGGCTTCGATCCCTGTATTTACCAAGTACTCATTCGCCACTGTATATAGCTTGTCCAGTAACTTCTCTACTTCAAGCACCTTCTCTACAATGAGTTGTGGGAACTGTTCAATTGTTCTATGAACCTCTCTACTCAAACTTTCCGCTTCTGCCATGAATTGAAGCACTGACTAAAGAGTCAAACATAAAGTCTTGAAGTTTTCCCAGTAGGAGATATATAGTTGTTGGGCTACTGAAAGGAGATTTGACTGAGTAGCAAGGGGTTGGGAAGGATTCTTCAAAGCACCAATTTCCATCTCCTTCAACCCAACATCCTGCGTCAGTGCCTCAATTCTCTTGTCTGCAACAGAGATTCATTGTTGCGGAGTCTCTAACTCAACAAGCAATTGTTCCTCAGCTTGGCTTCTATTTGTGGAGTCCTTTTCTAGGGAAATCTTTACTTCTTGTATCTCCCTCTCAAATTGAGCTTGTTTTCCCTAGAATGCCTGATCCTTTTGCTACATTTCCTGCTCCAGTTGAATTCACTGCTACAAAATCTCTTCAGTTTTATGTCGCATTTCTCCCTCTACCTGGGCCAACTGGTCTTGTAACTCCAACTTTTTTGTTGTAGTTTAGTGACTAGGTTGGGATCCATGGAATAGAACTTTGCAAGTTTTGCTTGCGCTTGCTAAGATATTCATGCAATTTTTCCTTCCCTTTCCTTTTCTTTCTTCAGTAGGACCTCCATCCTTTCCTTGACATTCTTGAGATCCTCTTCCTTCTTCTTTAGTTTGCGACTATGCTCGACTTTGTCTTGTGGTCAGGCTATGCGCAGATCAATTCCTACAACATGAATCGCATAGTCCTTGGGTTTTATCTCTCCTTGTGACTTGATGGTGTTTGGATGCATGGTTGCAAAATGCAACGACTGTTGAACTTAATTGAAAAGGGTATGCACACATGGCTCGATCGGCTTTGTAGCATCTTTTTCTTTTCTTTTCTAGACCCTAAGAGCCTGTGCTACTTTTTTTTGTTGTCCTTCGACATAGAATTTGTTGGTGATTTAATCAATTCACCAGTGAAGGGCGCACTAGGAGGAAGAGAAAAAGGGAAAGAGAGAGTTGTGGTCCCAGCTGATGTCTTCTTCGGTAGAGAGACCATTAATGGGGAGAACGAGGGAATGTTATACCAAGGCCCAGTCGAGGAAGCGGCAGAAGGACTCATGGAGAGTGGTGGTGGTGGTAGCGGAGATGCAACAGATTCCATTTTCTGGGAAGGCAGAGTTAGAGCTGACATGACAAAAGCAAAAGGGGTAGCAATGGAAATTGCAAATTGGGCTTTGAAAAAAGGTGGAACAAACCACGGGGGAGTAAAATTTGCATGTCCGATTTGGGAGAATTGGGAGAAACCTCTCGCAAATGTGGCAATAGCAGCAGAAAAAGGAAAGCTGAGACTTGAAGTAATTGGGGGTGCAGATACAAAATAGGTAGCAAGAGTAACCAAAGATTGTGTAGTGAGAAGAGGGGGAGAGAAAGATACCTGAAACATGGAGGACTCTGATACCTTGCTCGTTGCAAGTTCCTATGAGCCCTCTCTAGAGGTTGCATCTATGTGCGACCTCTTATCGGGTGGAGAACTGTCCACCTCTATGACCTCTGAAGATCGCTAGCATACCCTAGGTTTTTTCACAGCTTTTTTGTGTGGTCGTGAGGCCTCTGATTACAATGTAGTCACTCAAACTTTCAGTGGAGCTTTACCAGGCTGCTCCATCACTTTTCTAGTTTTCTGTGCTAGGGCCTTTTCTACCTCCTTTCCCTTCCCTATATATGTCTTAGCCTCCTCTGGGTCTATATCCTCATCATCGCTTGTGTCAGCATCTTCATACCCTCTATTCCATAGATCATCGAATCTTTCATCCTTGTCTGCCTCTTGAAATAGGACATCAAGGCATTTGGTCTCCTGACGATAAATCCAGAAGTCTACATTTTTTCTTCATTCCACTGACAATGCTTGACCAATTCATTGTGAAGGGTGGCCCCCATTTGGTACTTCTCATTAGGCTTCCCTAGATGGAAATAAAAAGAGAGCCACAACAACCTCCTATCTTTAGTAGGAACATAGGTGTGGTCCACAAATAGATCATCTTGCTTTGACTACAGATTTCGCTGATCTTCCCAGTAAGGCCAGGAGCTATGAGTCACCTTAACTTTCAGGTCCGCCAAGTCATTGTTGGGGTTATATTGCCACTTGTCACAAATTAATACTAGCCCCAAATGAACCAACTTTGCTTCTAGTAGACCATGTGTCTGCTTCTTTTCCATTATCACCCTTTTGAAACTCAAAGGGCAGAAGAAAAAACCTTTCTACTTCTTTCCTCTACAAAAGTTGTCGATAATCAACAGTTGCCAAAACACTCTGAGGGCCAATAATTTGTCTATGACGCATGCTGGGATTTAGAATGGCTCCTTGGTGAAGCCATGTAGCCTAATGAATGTGAAATCCTCCCTGAGAAACCAATCACAAGGACGACAAAAACTTTTAATCCACCCAGTTTGCTTGGTAGAAAGTCGGTAAAGCTTGCCATCCTCACTAAAATATTGCAAAATCACCAGAGTCAAGAAACACTCCAAAAATTCATAGTAATCATAAGTCACAAAAAGGAGGGAGTCCACACAAAAACTGATCTTCTTACTCCATGTTCATCAAAAACAACCAAGCCCATACGTTTTCTAAAGAAGTCTGAATTTTGGTGCAAAAACATATGAGCGGGGAGAGAAAAAAACTTGAACTTCTACTGTGTGTCGTATTCCTTGATCTAGCTCAACATTTCCCAGACAATGACTTCCACGAAGTCATACCAGAATAAACAATGTTTTCTCCTCAACTGAAAACCCACACCCATTTGAAACTCTTCCATGTACTTGCTGTCATCCATACCGCAAACAAAAGCCATCATAGAGAAGGCCTCCTGCAAGTCCAAGCTAAAAGTGTTGTGTGCAACTGGAATTTTTGGCAGCTTTGCAAAATATTCTTTAGGCCTTTTGGTTTCTCTATTATAAAAGTCTAGAGTGAGATCTTTGGTCCTCAAGAACTCTTCCGCTTTCTTTGGTTGAATGTCTCCATCTTTTCTGCCCTAGAGCCTCTTCCAAGAGGGATGCATAGCATATCCTTAATAGCCTCCATGTTGATCACAACCCTTAGTTCCCAACCTTTGAAGGCACTGGTATCTAGGTTAAAATGTTGAATGCACTCATGAACTAGTTCCGGGCAATAATGCACAAAAGGAACCATATACTACGGGAGACCGCTGAACCATAGCTTGTACGCCAAATACTATTGGCTACTAACCTATTTCATTCTCTCATAGGATACTTCCCTAAGACTCTTAGGGTTGGTTTTAAGGATAGGGTCATGAATGTTATCCCATTCTTCTGTTATCAGGGTTTGGTCCCTGTGAGCTTTCTTGTCGAAAACCCGCGTGCGGATCCACTTTGGCTTCTCTAGTATCCTAGGTGAAGCATAAGAGATGTTATCAAAAATTTTGGTCATTGGTACCACACGAATGGCATCAAATAATCTTTGGGTCACCTCTCCTTGTGCTTCCATCTGAAGATTCTGGGCCAATTCAGGAATTTGTGGAACTTAGCAATGTTCAAACTCTCTACAATTTACTTGGGTTCTTTGGTGAATTCTACCCTCAAAGCTCTTGCCGAGGAACAACATACTTAGGAAGCTTTTCAAAGTCATGTTCTTTCACATGCAACACTTAGTCTTTTCTTGACTTGGAGTTGTAGGCAACAATTTCTCTTTTGCAATAATTTCTGCACGTACTGCCAACTCTCTTGTTCATGCAAAATGAATATTTTTCCTTTTTCAAAAGACATCAATTCATAATGACAATTAGTCATTATGTCCTATGACGCAATTTCCTTAGAAATTGAGTCGGCAATTGAAGGAATACAAAGCCTTTCACATGCTTTGCAATTAATAACCTAAAAAGAATGATTAGGCCCAAAGCATAATGAGTACACAAAAAGATTGATTTCATCCTTGGAGAAATAAAAATTCCCACAGCGTGACACATCAACACTTGACTGTGCGGACGATCAATTGGGACTACCATCGGTTTTAGCTAATTAATTAATCCTTAACTTCACACGCAACAATTCATACACAACAGATGCAACTGGGTGGGATTCTCAAGTTTTCTTTTGGTGGGAATTTTGAGTTGGCTCTTGATGGGATTTTAGAGTTAATACCCGATCAACATCATGCTTATCGCACACATGTACCTTAGCTATTTTTATAAATAGACCATAAGACAACAACAAAATTGCACTTGGTAATTGGGAAAATTTGGCATTTGGTAGTTGGGTAGAGATAGGAGCAATGAATACTCCAATTAGGCTCACTGGCAATAAGTCACAGGAAAAATTTCTAGGTGAAATTTCTAGTAGGCGTTTGAAATGTATGACAAAGAACAAGCATTCTTTGGAAATTATAGCAATGAAGTGGATATTGGGGATGGATTGCATAGAATATGAAGATAAGTATAGGGTTAATACTAACATTTTCTCCCATTTCATTTCCTCTTTGCTTGATATACAAGTACCCAAGCCAATGATCCTATGACTCACCATGGAAATCTTCCCGAAGCACTACCTTGGTGGCCTTGGAGAAGTCGTGAAAAAAGTGGTGTATGGCCTTGGCCTTCCCACGACGAGTGACCTCCGCAGACACATTGAAGAAGATGCAGTGGTTTCATGGGTGCCATTCCTGAGCGGGTTTCACATTATGACACTTGAAGAGCACTTCCAAAGGGTTACTCGTGCCTGCCACTTCCTGTTACGTTGCTACAATGGTACACCGATTTCAAAAACCTAGTGTATCCTCCACCACTTGCCATTATTGTTGTTGACTCTTCTACTGCTGTTAATAATCTTGCTAATATTGATGAAATTATTCCTAATGCTCTTGCTGCTCCAATTTGAAGAATGAACTCCCTTTTTCCCATTTTTTTGTATATATTCCTTGAAAGTATTTTAATATATGCTAAAAAAACTGCATAATATATATAGCCATACTCAAAAATTATGGCTTGAGATCCATTTTGAAATGTAATATCAGTGATATAATATCGTATAATGAATATACAGGCTTTTAAATCAACTTTTCATCTCTTTTTATTTTTGCATTATGGGTTTTGTTTTGCTTTTATGAGTTCCTTTGTCTACTTCTGCATTGTGAGTTCATTTTCAACTTTTGCATCTTGCATTAAGAGTTCATTTTGCTCCGTTACGGGTTACATTTTGAAAGACTAGCCGAACAAAAAAAAAAACACAAAGTAAATTTACATAATTACATATCCACACTGGAAAAATGATTAATGAAGCTTAATTGAACAATCTGAGGTGAATTCCATTAACTGGAATTCTCAATGCTTCTTTTTCCATATTTTTTGGTTCAAATGCATTATGTTGCTTGCATTGAATAATGTGAAATAGGCCTCCCCATAGGCTATCAAACTTTCTGTGTAGGCCAGGCTTTGCGGCCTTTTCATTGAATTTTAGCACAAGGTCTCTGCATTTAAGATCCTGATTGGAGGTCTTCTTGTCAAACCACCTTTTAACCAATTGTTGGTGGTTATTCATGGTTGTTAGGGATTTTTCTCTTTTCTCCTGCACCTACAACAACTCAGCCAACCGGACCTCCATGGCTCCGTTATGTTCCACCTCTAGAGACTTGAGCAACTATAGCATAGGAATTTCCATGGAGATGGGCAATAGTGCTTCCTTCCCATATACCAGCTCGTATGGCGAAGTCTTAAGGACTTGCTTAGGAGTTATTCAGTCTGCCCAAAGTGCTGCCCGAAGCTTCTTATGCCACTCTTTTTGATGCTCTGACCTGATTCTTTGGCGAACTGAATCTTGCTATCAGTTCCTCAAGAAAGTTCACAATCTTTTATTTTGTCGCATTCTTCAGGGGCATGGTCTCGGTCCATCTAGTAAAGTAGTCCATAGTCATGAGGATCCATTTGTGTCCAACACTAGAGGTGGGATTAATCATCCCGATAAAATCAAGGCCCCATTGTGTAAAGGGTTCCTCAGTAACTATTGGATTTAGGGGCATTTTCAAGTTCTTCCTTCTCCCTGTGAATAATTGGTATTCCTTGTAGACACCTAAAATTGACCTAGGCCTGCAAGCTCTATTTTTACCACTTTCGTCCTAGCATAATTATGACATTTAATTATGTCTTTATTTTTTATTTTTCGTACATTTTTTCTTTGTTTTATGTTGTTTTTGTAGGTACAGGTATGGATGTGTTGCATTTGATTTTTATCGTGCCGCATATGGTGCGTTGCGATGCATTCAAAGGCTAAAACAATGCAATCGCTCTGAGGTGACGCATTAGAAGTACGGAACACCGCATTCGATAGAAATGTGACGCATTTTCCTATCAGACTACGACACATTTGATCTGTTGTGACGCATCTTCCAGGTGAACTTTTTTTTTCTTCCCTTTGACTTTTTGGTTTTTGTCTTTTTTCTGTTTGCTTTCTGTTTTCTTTTTTTTGTTCTATTATTTTATGTTTCACATTCTTTTTTTCTATTCTAGCATAGGTGTTTTGTGTTACTAATCTGGGTTTGCAACATGTGGCATTGGAATTTTTCATGGGTTAAAGGCATATATTCAAACTACTGTCATGTGATTTTGCAGCTACGTGTGTTGAAGATTTATCTCTCAAACCACTTATTTGCAATTTTTAATTTAGGAACATTTCCTTTGGTGCTTTAAAATGAACTCTATTTGCAAGTGTTTGATTGTGTTTGAACAAATGGTAGGTGATTATGCTCTCACCTTGTGAAAACTTGGTGATCAGAAAATTAGACCCATTTTATCTATTATACACCCTTAAGACTTAGTAATTGAAGTATCCTCTCCCCTTGCACTTTTGAGCGATCCTGGGTGTAAGAGAAATGGTTACTGACTCTAGAACTTGGGCCTGTTCTAGTGGGAAAAAGTACTCACCCTAGGACAACTTAGACCGGTAGCACCCTAAACCCAAGGGACTTCCAACCGGTATATAAAAGTGGATTCTTGGGGAAAGCCCAAGAATCACGCGTATGGTTCAGATGAGATGGATCTGAAAGGGGACTCTCACCGCATGAATCATGCCCTATGAACGAAATTCCCTTACTAAACACTTATTGTTTTAGAGGCCAACCGTTTTTCAGTCGGTGCTTGGTATAGTGCAAGGTACAATATCATGCCCGAAGACACTCACTACTGATCCCCTTGAGTAGAGATAACAATTCTTGGGAAGTGATGACCCAAGAATCTGAATTTGGTGTGCCCATATAAGTGCGTGCAAAGAAGGGAGCCTGTGCCACCAAACTTCTAAGCTATCTGATCTCAAGAAGGAAAGGTGTTTAGCACCAATCCGAGGTATATCGGTGGGCTATATCAAGTATACAAACCCTTGGCCTATTGTCCTATTAGGATCATGCTTGTCTCATGTGCGTTTGCATACACCAAAACATCGTGCTTGCCAAGTGTTTTCTAGTTACTTAAAAAAAACAAACACCCAAACATCAGGAAACAAATCATCAACATTTCAACAATTTTGGTTTTTAACCACAAACATAAAAAAATTGACTTTTTAGCATCTTGAGATGCATTTGTCAAACCGCATTCACTCTATCGCACCACATTTGACAAACTTTGCAACGCATCTACTCTGAAAAACTACATTTGATGCTCCAAACACCACATTTTCCTGTCTTAAACTGCATTCGCATTTTGTAAAACCGCATTCAAAATCTGAACTGCATTTGACTTCTTTAACACCGCATTTGCAAAACTTTACCACATTCGCTATTCCCAGCACCACATTTGATAGATGCAACACATTTGCTACCTGTAACGACACATTTGCCTATCAACAAAGTAAACCCTATTTTTAAGACCAGAATTTGAGTCCAGACATCTTAGCCCACTATCAAATGTCTTTTTCAAAAAAAATTGTCAGAAACCAGAATCAAAATTGCTCAAAACGTCCATCATTTGCATTCATTAGCTTGCATTTTAACCATAAGTTTACAATTTCCATATTTTAGTTGCATTCCTTAGGCGTCATAATCGTCATTAGGTTTCATTTTGGAAAAAAGTTGGATTAGGCCAACTCTCCTCACTTTGCAAAGACCATTGTTTTCAAAATTAGGGTATCTTGGGACATAGTCATTATTCCTCTTTCTGGTCATTGTCATTTTTGTGAGAACCTCCAACTCAATAATCTAGTTAGGCAGGCTCACTCATCATTTTGACCTCGTCATTTAGTCCCTTTAGCAAGTCCTTTTGATAACCTAAATTGAGACATACGTCAAGCTTAGAGTGGTTAAACAAACCTTTCTCCAAACATTGTCCAAACTTAGTCATCATTTTGAACTTAGAATTTGCATTGTCCACCTCTAGTCCTCATTTTGAACCTAGACTTTGCATTAATCGCCTTAGTCCTTCGTCAGTATTACCATCTTATTCCTCATTCGACACTTTGGCTTTGACAACCTCATCATTTTGCATCAATAATTTCTTTAGTCATCACCTTGCATTGCCACCCCTCATTATCAAAAATACAAAAATACAAAAAAAAAAAACATAGGCTAGTATCAACCTTGCATTTCGTCATCATTTTCATTACCTCATTTGAGCAATTCCCTTTTATGGTGGAAACTAGACTCCAAAGAAAGAGAAGACAAATTGAAAACTTTGGACAAGATTCTAATTCAAATGTCACCAATCCCACTTATGACCCAAATTGGACTTTTGACGACCCATTTAGCAACACAAGTACTCAACCTCTCACGACCATACCATCCTCATCAAACAACCCCTTTGAATCATTCTTACATAAGGAGGAATATGGAAAAATACTTGAGGAAAACCTAGAGGTAGCAACACAAGATCCAGAGGCATCCCAATTCGTGGAACAAATGGTCCTATATGACAGACAGATATTTGGCCATACTCTTAAGTCAAGGAGCTAAGTTACTTCATGGGTTCGACATTAACATGTTGAGATTAACATCTCCTAACCCTAATGTCCACAACGCGCATAACATGTCCAATAGTGGTCAACATCCAAACACCACAATCAATACCTTTTCTGATGCTATCTCGCAAAATGTCACAATGACCATGAGTGCTACCTCCAACATTCTAAGCAACTCCAGTTCAATAAACACTACATCCATTGGAGGATCACAATCTGTTACAGTGCCCACAATATCCACAACACCGTCACAATTGGCTAGAACCACCTTTCGCTCCTCAGAAGTGTGCGAAAGTTATTCCAATCCTCTCTTTACCACTATGATAAATGCCATGGGGGCATCATCAAGCCATACAAATCCTCCATTGACAACTACATCTAATACCATGAGCACATATTCACCATATCCTCTCATTGGTATCTCACAAAATCCTTTGGGTGGAGGTAAACAACATATCTTTATTCAAGGACAACAACAAAATGTTAACACATCAACATAGTCCAATGTCATCACCTCCCAAGGACAAAATACGACCATTCCCCTTGCACAAACCCAACAATTTGGACAAGGTAGTCAAAACACACAACCTATGGCATCATTTGCGCATCAAAATATTCATGGTCACCATATTCCCCAAATATCAACCCAAATGGTTGGGGGACACATCCCAACATACTCATCCCATATTCATACCCACCAACATGCCCCCAATCCAAACTTTCAATACCAACAACACACCAATCAAAACACATCACACATGTCACAACAACCCATCCCTCAACAATACACCAACATCCACGCACAAAAAATGGGGACCTATGGTGTACCAATCAATCTAATGTATGGGACCACAAATGACCTTGTAATAGATGCCTTACATTAAAAACTGATGGGTCTAGAGAAGACCATAGAAAACATACAAATATTTGGAAAAAAATCAAAAGTGTCATATGATCTAAACGTATATCCCTTCGACATGAACTTATACATGCCACCATTTCCTTCGGGATATGTGTCACATAATTTTACCAAATACAGAGGAAATACAAACCCCATCGAAGATGTCCACGAATTTGCAACCAACTGTATGGACATCGCCTATGAACAAACATACTTGATGCGAATTTTTTCTAAAAGTCTTGTAGGTCCTTCCCTTGAATGGTTCTCCACCCAAAAGGATATCCAAAAATGGAATGAGCTTAAACACAAATTCATAAAAAATTACGCGTACAACATTGACATGGACACCTCTATTACTAGCTTATGCAATCTCATGCAAGAGGATGCTGGTGAAACATTCATCCCATTCTTTCAAAAATGGAGAAGTCTAGATAGTCATTGCCACATCGACATACCTGAAAAGGAAAAGGTGGACATGTTCATTCAAACACTTCTAGGACCCTTAAAATATGCATGGCAAGTGCATTGTTGCACAACCTTCACGGACCTAGTTGAAAAAGGTGTCCATATTGAGAAATCCCTTATCGCAAAGGGAGAGCTAAGATACGGTCCTAAAAACACAAACACAAATCCTCCCACTGACAAAAATAAGTACTGGGTCAAAAATAAACATGTTACCAACGACAGTGTTGTGGATGCCAAGGCTACAAACACTATGGGTCTTGTACTGGCTCTAAAAGGGGTTCAACTGCAAAACAAATCAACGACGATATCGACACCCCCTAACAATGTCCCCCCAAACAACCAAAGTAGCCAGAATAATCAAGGACAATACCATCAGATGAGACAATTCCCTAGGGGTTGCACATACACTCCCTTGGGTGAGCCCATTAAGGAAGTCCTCAAGAAATGCCTTCAGAATGGTGTCATCACACTTCAAGAACCAAAACCATATGACCCAGGACAATTCAAACCAGCATGGTGGGACGATAATGCATTTTGCGATTATCATCGAGCAAAAGGACATAAAAATTCTTCCTATCGACAACTAAAAAATCTGGTACAAGACCTTATCGAGAATTGTATCATTGAGGTAGGTGGACAATAATTTTCCTCTAATTCAGATCATACCATTCATAATAACCCACTGCAAGACCATGGTTCTAATAATGCTTCCGCATCAGGTCCAAAGATAAACAATAATCAAGCCAACTTCACCAGAGCTAAGTATGACTATTCTGGTGGAACCACTATAAACAATATCCAAACTGATAATGAATGTGTCAATACCATCATAGTCAAGAGAGCACCCCAATGCAATGCTACTACTCAAAGTGGAAAGGTCATATAGTTGGCCCGCCTCCCGTTAGGCAACCTAAGATCACCATACCTGGTCCATATCCTAGGCAGTCACAACCCACCCCGAACACAAAGCAATGGCAACCTAAGATTCAGTTTAACCTTATCGACCAACTTGGAAAAACTCCCGTGCAAATTTCTATACTCGAGTTGCTTCACATCTCTCCCACGCATAAGGCTATACTGGATAAAACCCTACAAGAGTCGTTAGTCCCTAAAGATATTGATGTCAACCAATTTGAGACCATGGTGGGATACCTCACTACGCCTCACCATGTCACATTTTCTGATCAAGACTACTCTTCACCCAAGACTAACCATAACAATGCATTACACATTGAAACTTTCGTCCATAAGCACAAGGTCAGAAGAGTTTTAGTAGATGGCAAAGCAGGATTGAACATATGCTCCTTGAAACTGGTTAAGGCTCTAGGATTTTTTGATGCATGTGTAGACCCTACAAAGAGTATAGTCATAAAATCATATGATGAAGAAGAACGCTCTTCACGAGGTGTTATTTCTCTTCCTATCAGAGTAGGATCAGTCATTGTGGATACAACTTGCCAAGTCCTGGATCTAGAATTACCTTACAACATCTTGCTCGACTGGCCATGGATTTATGCCTTAAAATTTGTTCTATCCACATATCACCAATGCTTAAAATTTCCATTTGATGACACATAAATCACTATATATGGAGATCCCGACCCTTTTCAATATTGTACCAACCTAAGGGGTATTTCTGCAAACCGAGTACCTATTAACCAAGAAGCACCTGGCTCCTCTTCTTCTAAATATGCTGACCCATCCACACTCGCATCATCTCCCATGTCCACTTCATCCACATCTTCCACTACACCATCATCTTCCACACATCCTAAGGATGAACCCAATGTCAAGATCCAAGACCTAGGTTGTGGAGAATTCAAACTACATGCGACATATAGCATCACAACAATACCCAAGTCTCTGAAGGCCTATGGTTGACCATGTTTTAGAATGGAACCCAAAGAAATTTTCAAAATTCCACCAAAAACGGTTTTCATAAAATGGGGAGACATGAGTAATGAGGACTTGGCCGATATTACAGGATGGCTCTATAAAGATATGGCCGAACTACCCCAATTACCAGTTAAGAAATATGGCAAGGGATATGACATGATGAAGGCTAAAGGCTACGATGGAACTAGTGGCCTAGGCAAAAATAAAACTGGATGAAGAGATCCCATAAAATCTTTCAAGATACCAAAGTATCTTGGATTAGGGTATGGATTGCCCGACAATGACGACCGACATACCACTGGGATTTCAAGTGAGCACGTGCATGCTTCGGAATGTGTCGAGACCACTAAGGAAACCTTCATCGAAACTAACTCCCAAGAGTGGGAATTTGGATCTTAAAGATCCTTAAGTGACTGTTGCCTCGATGATTTGTTTGTCGAAATAGGGGAGCTTACCTTTGAACAAAATTTTTGGCAAACATTTAAAATCGATCGGGCACCAAATAGCCATAGTTCCATTTCCCTTCCCCATGAAATACAAGACCCACCACCTGAATCTAAGCAGTCAAATCCATCTGAATTTCCAGAAAACACCAACAACAACGACTCTCAGTCATTCACCCCTTACTTTGACAATGAATATGAAACAAGGGAAGGGGAATATTTGATAGAGTCCAATGTGGAATTGGATGATGATAATTTCATCTACAATATCTCTGAATCCTTCTGCATGCTTTCTACATCCTCCCCTCAATTCACCAACGCTGACGATGGCATTTCCCTAGCTTATCCTCAACTAATCGATTAGGACCAGCATGGCCCACCAGTCTTGGACACCTTTTAGAATGATGAGGCCATTGTGGAATTTATGGGATTATGTGAGGGCATACCTAGTGGTGATCACAAGGAAGGATTTTCCATTGACCTAGATTGTACAGCCTACTTCGGCGAGACTGCTCCATCCTCCAGTCACAAAATTAAAAATAAGAATAAAGAAAAAAATGAAACGTCTTTAGTTGAAAACCGAAAGGCACCTTCTGAAGAAAAAAAAGTAAAAACAAAGGACGTATCTGTAGGTGAAAACCTCTTCGAGGCGCCCAAAGATGGAGGACTGGAATTTCTTCCTGTAACTTAAGAGAAATCAGGTATGCTCATAGAGGATGCCATAGAAGACAACATATCAACAACAAAAGATCCCAAAATGGTCCTCTTTGTCGTATCCTTGATTGAAGAAGAGAGACCGAAATTTCACAAATTCTTTGTAGAACGTAAAGTCAACTTCGCATGGTCCTATGCTGATATGCCAAGATTAGACCCATAACTAGCTTTGCACCATCTGCCACTATTGCCTAATGCCAAACCAGTTAAACAGAAGTTACACAAAATGCATCCTCAGGTCGCTCTATTGGTCAAGGCTGAGTTGAAGAAACTTCTAGACGTTGGATTCATACGGTCTATTGATTATGCTGAATGGATATCTAACCTTGTGCTAGTAACAAAGCCAAATGGGATGATCTACGTCTGCACAGATTTTAGAGACCTAAATAAGGCATGCCCAAAAGATGACTTTCCTTTACCAAATATTAATATCATAGTTGACCTCACAGTAGGATATGAGATGCTATCCCTCATGGACTATTTCTCTGGCTATAATCAGATTCGTATTTCCCCCGAAGACCAACATAAAACAAAATTCACTTGCCCTTGGGGTACATACTATTGGGATGTCATGCCATTTGGTTTTAAAAACACAGGAACCACATATCAGAGGGATATGACCACAATATTTCATGACATGATGCATAAAATAATGGAAGATTACATAGATGACCTTTTGGCTAAATCAGTAACAAGAAAGGATCATCTGAAGGTGTTAGACACAATTTTCAAGAGACTAGAAGAATACAAAGTTCAGCTAAATCCTAAGAAATGTGTCTTCGGTGTAACATCGGGCAAACTCTTGGGATACATAGTTTCTCGAAGAGGCATTGAGGTTGATCCAAAAAAAGTAAAAGCCATCATAGACATGCCTCTACCCAGAGGAATCATTGAACTCAGAACCCTACAAGGTAGGTTGCAGTCTATTCGGTGCTTCACAGCCCAATTGGCTGATAAATGCCAACCATTCCAATATCTTCTACGCAAAGGTATCCCATTTATGTGGACAGATAAATGCCAATAATCCTTTCAACAAATAAAAGACTACCTATTGACACCACCAATCCTTATGCCTCCCATTCAAGGAAAGCCTTTGATATTATCCATCTCTGCCACTACTTCAACACTAGGGGCATTACTAGCACAGAACAACCAAGAAGAAAAAGAAATAGCTATATATTACATCAGTCGGACATTGGTCGGTATGAAATAAACTACACATCAATTAAACGGGATTGTCTAGCCGTGGTCTTCACAACATAGAAGCTAAGACATTACATGTTAAGCCATCAGACACAACTAGTCGCAAAGATCGACCCCCTCAAATATTTGTTAATTCGGGTAGCATTAACAGGATGTCTGGAAAAATGGGTCATGATTATGAGCGAATATGATATTCAATATGTAGAAAGAAAGGAAATAAAAGGACAAGTCATAGTAGACCAGCTGGCGGACACACCTGTATAAAGCGATCACCCGCTAGTGGCAAATTTTCCAGATGAGTCGATATTCCATATGGAACCTAAGTCACCTTGGAGACTCTACTTTGACAGATCACACACAGATCATGGCTCAGGGGTAGGAATCATGTTCATCACCCCTCAAGGAGACTCCATTCCTAAGTCTTTATGCATAGCTTTCCCATGCACAAATAATGTGGCAAAATACGAAGCACTGGTTACAGGACTTAGAATGGCAATAAAATGGAAAATTAAAACACTATGTGTCTATGGGGATTCTTAGCTGGTCATCAACCAGATTAATGATGACTATGACACAAAGGATGAGAAACTCATGCCCTACAAATGAATGGTTACCAGTTTTTAAACGTATTTTCATATGGTGACTTTTGAACAAGTTTCGAGAGCACAGATTAAGGCAACAGATGCAATGGCTACAATAGGCTCTCTCCTCAACATTTCAAGCAATATGCCTCAACTGGAACTCCTAATAGAACAATTGTTGGTCCCTGCCTATGACATTCTGAAGTCAGAGATGGTCTGCGAACTTGTTGGTCTCAACTCTCCCTGGTACCAAGATATTTATGACTACCTTAAGTCCCAAACCCTTCCACCTAATTTTTTCAATAACCAGAGGAAGTCTTTTATCCGAAAAGCCACAAGATATGCCATCGTCAGCAACACCCTTTACAGCCGTAGCTTTGACGACACCCTCCTTAGATGTCTCGACACTAACGAAGCATGTACAACCTTACGTGAAGTACATGAGGGACATGCAGGTCTCATTCGAGTGGTCCTACTCTGGCCAAGAAGATAACAAGACTTGGGTACTACTGGCCGATCATTGAAAAAGATGCACTAGAATATTTCAGGACTTGTCACCAATGCCAAATTCACAGTGATTTGATCCGTACTCCAGCGTAGGAACTTTGGCCGATCACTTCTCCTTGGCCCTTCACTCTTGATGGGGACTCGACCTCGTGAGTAAGATCCATCCTACCTCGTCAAATGGCCATAAGTTCATTATCACAACCACTAAGTATTTTACGAAGTGGATCGAATCCATCCCTCTGACATACATAACCGACAAACAAATATCCAAATTCATTCTTAAGTACATCATTTGTCGGTATGGCCTTCCGCAATCCATCATCACTGACAATAGATGTCCATTTAAAAACCAAGACATTCATGAGTTATGTGAGCAATTTCATATCCAGCATCATTTTTCATCTCTGTATTACCCACAAGGAAATGTTCAAGCTAAAGCGTCAAATAAAACCATTGTTAAAATCCTTAAAAATACTATCAATGACGCTGGCCATGACTAGCATATTCATCTCAACCCTACTTTGTGGGCTTACCACACCAGCATTAACACACCCACAGGAGCCACTCCATTTGCTCTGGTCTTTGGGGCTAAGGCCATCTTGCCCATCGAGGTTGAAATTCCTTCCTTACGAGTCTCCCTGAAGGGTTTAACTGATGATGAGGAGTATAGAAAATTGTGCCTGCACGAGCTAGAGATGTTAGAGGAAAGAAGGAAAAATTCCCTGAACCATCTACAAGCATATTAGAACCATCTTTTTCACAGTTACAATAAGAAATCCATGGTTAGGAACTTTGACATTGGCGACTTAGTCCTCATGCAGAACCCTAAGAACCAAGCTGACAGGGAAAAGCTGAGCAAGTTTGAACCAAACCGGTTGGGTTCTTATGTCATCGTATCTTCTTTTGGTTATGGAGCGTATCAACTAGCTACTCCAGATGGTGAACAACTGATAGAGCCTATCAATAGTCTACATCTTTGAAAGTTCTACGCATAGCATCAGAAGATCGAGCTCAAAACCTTAAAATACAAAAAATTTGAAAAATGGTAAAAAAATGTTGCCCTGATGAAAACCTGGCAAACAGGCGTCTTGGCGGCACCAAAAAAATAAGAAAAATGACAAAAATAGTAAAGAAAAATAATTCATCCAACAGTGAAAACCTGACAAATAGGCGCTTTGGATAAGTACCATGGTGAAAACCTGGCAAACAGGCACCATGTGTAATCAATCATTGCTCTACCATCTAGTGTTACTTTGTCTGCCTTGGCCTAGGATGAAATACATTTTCCATCACCACCATGACATCTGCCATGACATCATACCCTTCCTTTCATGGTGGACAAAAGGTTGACATCAAGTCCTGAATACTGTCCATCCGGCACCCCAGGCACATCCCTTTCAGGTCCTTTAAAATTGGCTAAGTCTTGGACCCGACTAGGGGCAAAATTTTTATAATGTAACTGCAGTGGATATCACACATGGTTTCGACAATTGTAAAAATTCCTTAAAAAAGACCAAAAACATTATAAATGTCCTTAAAAAAAGACAAAAACATTATAAAAAGTCCTTAAAAAAGATCAAAAACATTATAAAAAATCCTCAAAAAAGACCAAAAACATCACAAAAAGTCCTGCAAAAAGACCAAAAACATTACAAAAAGTCCTAAAAAAAGACCAAAAACATCGCAAAATGTCCTGAAGAAAGACCTAAAAAATTCAAAAACGTCCCAAAGAAAACCACAACAAACATCAAACAGCTCGAAGAACGCAAAACAAGGTCACATTTCTGCATGTCCGTCACATTAGTCAAGTCTTTGTCATTGGTCCAAATACGTTGTCTCTGCGCATTTGCTACATAGGCAAGACTCATTTTTGAGTCCCCAAGACATTAGGTCAGTCCTTTTAGGTTTGTCAAAATAAAATCATGACACAATCTTTGGTCATCAAGACAAAGTCATTGGTCATGTCGAACTACGAGGTCTCTAAGTGTATGAGGTAGGCAAATCCATCTATCAATGAGCCCCTGAGGCCGCACTAGGTCAGCCCATTAGGGTTCATGGAATTACACTGGCACACATGTCAAAAGTCTTCAAGCCAATACAAATCATTTTCCAAATGAGAAAACCCCTAAAAAAAAGTATGGAAATCATTTATTCAAACATGACAATCACATCAACATGTCAAAAAAATTGACATACAGTCAATAGAAGCCAAACTCGGTCAAAACAAGTCAAATGATCATAACCTGTGAAACTGTCAACTCTTGGTTATCTTTTAGATGTGTCCTTCTGAAGAATAGCCTCTGTCATTCATGCCTTAGGATGTGTCCTTCCTAGGCATCGTCACTATCATTCAACATTTTGAGGGATCCTTTTGACATCTAAGGATCACTCCTCTTGACATCAGTATTCTTCATATGTGTCCTTCTGAAGAAAAAAATATGTCATTTATGCCTTAGGATGTGTCCTTCCTAGGAATCGTCACCGTCCCTATCACTAGCATTTCGAGGGATCCCTTTTGACATTTAGGGATCAATCCTCTCGACATCAACATTATTCAGGATGTGTCCTTCCTAAATTTGGCAATCTTCAACATTTGTCATCTTGGCATCGTCAAAACCTTGACACCCTAGCATCTTAACATCATCAAACCTGACATCTTGACATTAAAACACTCGACATTCAAACACACTTGGAAAACACTTGGAACTTGTCTTTTGGCTTTTTATCATGTTACTGGTTTTTCAGTGATATCCGAACAACAGGATTTAGAGAAGCAACAATGTATCATGACGTTTGTCTTGACTTTTGACACACATGCTTACTAGTTTCTCAACGAGATCCTAATTTTTGGATTTAGAAAAACAACGACGTATCATGATAATGGCTCTATTTTGTATTTTGGCAATCATGCTGCTAGTTTCTCAAGGATGTCCTAGAAACAGGATTTAGAGAAGCAACGACGTTTCATGAATTGTCCTTCTTGTCTTTTTCTACTTGTGGTTGATTATGACAAAAAGACTGGGGCAATTGCACTCTTCGTATGAGTCATGATCATCCTTGTCTGTGACTTCTTGTCTTATATGATGGTGCAACCTGACACACCTTGATCTATGTCATATCATGGTGTTTGTTGGCCATTACAACAGTCTGCCCAACGATGATTAAGAGCAATAAATATTAAAGTCCTATGGTAAAGTTTTGAAGGATTTGGTCTAGGAACTAACATGCATCTCCTTCGGTCTGGTCATCTTCTCTCGTCCATCTCATGATGATATCCTGTGACATAAAAAAACATAAGTGCATACATGATCATATAAACATTGTATTAGAGTCATACGCACATCATCCATAACATTAAATTATATACATTTCATTGCATATTGCATTAACATAATCATAAACATGGCATCCATTCAAATAAATACATTATGCATATCATTATCACAATCATCACAAAATCAACATAACATATAAATAAGTATTGCATCATCATGGCATCATATCATAAGTAAGCATCATAGGAAATACATGACAAGACATATAAATAGTACCATCATCCATCATAAATCAACATCATAGATAACGCAACACATCACATATATCATAATGCATACATCAAATAGCATCGCATAACACACATGTGACCCGCATCAAAACTGCATCATCATATAGCATCATCTCACAAAGATATATAATGTCATAGGATAGAGTCAACAGATATCCCAAAAATGGAGCTTGCAAGATCAATGGTCTATACATAATGTGTCATAGCATAGAAGCAAATGTAGCAAACATGCCCCTAGGAAAGACTCTCATCATCCCCTCATGGCGAGGAGTTTGGTGGCTGAGGATCTATGACTAGCACTGAGATCATAGGTGGAACGGTAATAGCCTCTATCTGTGAACTTGATAGAACTAACACTGATGGCATCATCTCCATGGTAATAGGCACCTGTGATGACACTACGGCCTGACTCTGTGATGCTAACAGATCTATCACTGGTGGCTGCCTCTATGCTGACCTCTACTCTGAACTGGTAGACCCATGACTATGGATCAAATGATGACTCGAGACATGCCTGTGAGAGTGGTGGGACCTGTGCCCTGATGTGTGCCCTAACGAGGTAGACCCTCTTGCACTAGTATGACTCATGTTGTTGCTCCCACTCCCTGATCTATGACCATTGCCTGTCCTCGTTTGTGAGCGCAATAGTGTAGGATCTCGTTCCTTGAGAGGCACTGCCTGCTCATATAGGGTCCTGTACTACCCAAACCAAGTGCTCACCCTAGAAATCTCACGAGCCATATCCCCTGAAGGTCCTGAACATAAAGCTGCAAAATCCACACATCGCTATGCCGATTCTTGTTAGCGGATCACTGCCTAATCTTGCTCTACTCGAGCCACCTCTAGCTCTACCCACAGTGCCCTGACCTCTGCCACACTCTCATCTAGCCTCCTCTGAAGATCTACCACCCTCTGGTCTATCGTGGCATCCTGGGGAAATGTTGAGGAAGATGATATCTCCTCCTCTCCCTCCACCATCCTCCATCTCAAGAGTCTCTCGGCCTCGTCCATGGCATCATCATCATCATCATCATCCTCTACAACATCCTCTCCACCGACTCCCTCATCCTGAGGCACATCTACGTCCACATCCACATCCTCCTTGGGCACATCCTCCTCCTATCTAGCCTCCTCCTCGGCCATAGGCTCCTCCTATCTCTCCTCCTGTCTGTCCTCCTCCTGCTCCTACCTCAACTACTCCTCCACATCCATCTCGGGCTCCTACTCCTACCTCGATTGCTCCTCCTCCTCTCTCTCCCCCTCCTCATCCACATCAGGAATAGCATCCAATGCAGCTTTGTCCACATGCGGTCGCACCCTCCTGCCCTGTCTCTGGCCATCCCTCCTCCGTCTCTAGCCATTTCCTCCATCATCCCCATCATCTCCAACATCTCCACCCTGACCTGCGTCCTTTCCCCCATCTCACCCTCCACCCTAGCCTCCATCCCTCCCCCTTCCTCCATCCATGTCTCCATCGCTCCCCTGACCTCTGCCTCTATCACCATCTCTGCCCCCTCGCCCGACTCTCGACACACGTGGCATAAATGACCTCCTATCCATAGGTGTTGGCCCATCTAGATCTATCAATGGCACTAGTCGATGTGCCTACCACCATAAATCATAATTGGTTGTAGTCCCTGGATCTGCCACCCCACCTCTCTATCCCCACTGCTGGGTTGCTATCCCATCAATCTGCTGCTTAGAAAAAGCTACAGGAATCGTTGGCCCCCACGCTGACTCTCTGGAAGACTGAGCATACTCAGCTGTGCCTGCAGGTACACCCTACTGCTCTCCAAACTATCTAAGGACACGCTGCGGTAGTACATCTCTATAATCAACTAGATCCACATTTTCCTCCCAATTAGGTAACAATACTGTCTGCAAAGGATGAGATGCTCGACCTCATCATCCCACTGCTAGCAGTCTCTATACAGTCTCCAAATGAATGACACCATGGTATCAATCCAATGATGCCACCAACCTGTCTCTCTCATCTATGTCTGTTGTAGAGCACTAGCATAGTAATAGGCATAAGGTATCCCCTCGGCTAGCTATGGTCTCTAGATAGGTGGACGAAATATCGCTATATGCTCCCATGCCCATATCATAAGAAGTGTGGTGCCACATGAAATGCTCTCTACCCTCCTGTATGCCAACTCATGAAGCTGATGGTAGAGCGTGCCTAACAAATAGGGCCCCCAGGCATACACTGTCCTGTCCCGCCTCATCCTCACTATCACATCTCTTCAACCAATGGGAAACCCATGTCCACGTCGGTCAGGAATCAATATCCTACCAATCAATGTCGCCAAGAATGCAACAAACCGAGCATAATGCTTCACCATAAACTCCCAATGGATCTTATAGCCCTGGATGTCGAGTCTTTCTCCCTCATCTTGATAGTATGCTATGAAAATTTGATGGCCATGGCGAGGGTCATAAACGATCCACCCTCCTAGGATCGGCAAGCGTAGAATACGGTAAACATCCTCAAGTGTAACTTTTGCCTCTCCCGTCGGCAGGTGGAAGGAGCATGTCTCTGAACTCCATCGCTCACATAACATAATCAATAGTCCCCTATTTTCCCGAATAACAGGCATATAGGCAGCATAAAATAGACCTAGCTACATCAATCGTCGTCGCTCTCGCGGAGTCAGCTGATCACCAAACCGAAAAGTCGACGGTCTACTCTCTCGCGTATATATGGGGGCTAGTTGTCTCTGCACAAAGCCAAACAACATGTCAATACCTTTTGGATACTTGTCATTATCATCAAAAAGCATTTCAAATTTGAAAAGCATCAGAATCAGCCATAGTCAAAGTCAAAGTCAAATGCATCACGTTGACTGCACTTGCATCGTGAAACAATGGTTGCGTCGTTTCGTACTTCACATGCGTCTCGATATATCTACTGCGTCGTTCTATCTCTCAATTGCATCGCATCAGAGCACTTGCATCATGATATATGACACATGTGTCACTTCATTCGAATGCGTCTCTCAAACAAGCGACTGCGTCGCAAAATGACATATGCGGCATTATAACTCTTGAATGCGACACGTTATCACGAATGTGTCGCACTTTTTAGTAAATGCATTACACATCCTCGGCCTCCCCTAAAATATCCTTACACTTGCATTGCAATGCATCAAATGCATCGAACGTGAAGTCAAATGCGGCTTACGTGCACACATATGCGTCACAACGCATTAGTTGTTCTCCCTAAACCCCTAACTTTGGCATGCAAAACAAAGAAATGACAAAGTGGGTTAGGGGTACATACCACTGGCTTTGAGCCCTTTGGCCGCCTATAGGTCCATATGATCTCGCTCGATGCTTAGTCACTGGAATTACCATCTTCGCAGAAGCCCTCTTCACTCTGAGCTCTCGAATTTGCTAAAGTAAATAGTGAAAATGAATTGACTTTTACACCTTTGTCAACCTATTTATAAAGTCAAAATGACATTTGTCAACTCGGTTATTATTGAAGGCCCTTTTGACCAACTTTGACCACCTCGTTGGCTGCCTTAAACAACATGTCAGAATCTGAAATCGTCTGTGCCACTGTCTTTCTACTCATCAAATTGACTTATCGGGACCCTTTCCAAATTTTTCTACCGTTGGCCCAAAATTTGAAAAATTTCTCGGGGGCATTGATACTTTATTCACTGGGGCATGGCTTTGACTTATTTTCTTTGTCACAATGCGACATGCTACATTATGACAAAGAGGGGCAAAATGTAGACACTTAAAATGACCTAGGCTTGCAAGCTCTATTTTTACCACTTTCGTCCTAGCATAATTATGACATTTAATTATGTCCTTGGTCCACATTTGACTATTAATTAAATAATTCATAATTATTTAATTAATTCATGTCCTTTTATTCTTCATGATTATTAAATAAATAAATTTTATTTATTTATTAAATACGTCATTAATTGTCTAAGTCTTCCCTTAATTAAATAAATTTCTTAATTTATTTAATTACCTTTCTTCATTTATTTCTTCCTGATTATTAAATAAATAAATTTTATTTATTTATTTAATATGTCACTAATTCTCATGATTAAATGAATTTATTAATTTATTTAATTATTAATCATATCCTCTCAATTAAATAATTATCTTTAATTATTTAATTGTCAAATTTAACATTTCTCTCATTTTAAATAAATTAATTATAAAAAATGATATCACATTCTTGACTGACAGTTCATTTTAGTAAATAATCTGAAAATCGATTATGTATTATCTCACAAAATCCATATTTTGAATTAATTTAATTCAAAATGGTAACTTTCTTCCAAAAATCAAGTAATTGAGCAAATTATTGATTTTCCAAATCTGATCTTCAGTTCAACTCTTATCTTCTTGATTTTTCGAATCTCACAAATCAGGCAGTCTTTATCTTTTGGATTTTCGAAAATCTTTATTTTTCTAATTAATTATCTTATCTATTCTCCACCGCTGATTTGATTTTCTCAAATGACATCTTGACCACTCATTTAATGATTTTTCCCTAACCCTGATTAGGGATTATCAGATTAAATCTTGTCCTCTGATTTTAGGTTTCTGTCAAAAGTCGATCTCATCTGTTTGTCCAAAATTGCATTTTCTATAAAATGCCAATTTTGCTCACATTTTCGAGGAGTCAGACTTACGCTCATTCTGAGATATTGCAGTATTTTATTTTCGTATTGTGATTTCATCAAGTTTTAGACATTTCTTGGCATAGGCATTTTAGTCATTTTCTCATAGGCATAGACATATATTTAAAATCCTTCAAAGCTTGTTTAGGACTTCGTCATAGTCATTGCTCGTACATTTGATCTGAGGGCAACACAACAATTAGCAAGTTAGAAGGTGCTATGAAGGTAAATCAAGGAAGCTTCAATGATAGGTATAATCGCTTTATTTAGTTTCCATTGTGCTTGATAGTTTTCTTTGGGTTTATATGCTTTATTGATTTGATAATCTAACCTGAAATTTACCCTTAGATACATTCCTTGCAGGCCTTAGCCAAAGAGTGTGAGTCATTAAATAGTGTAGGCCAAAAATATCTAGCACACATAATTTTGACGACGGTGATTTTTGGAGAGAAGTGTCCACCAACTGGACTACTATGGAATATGTCTAAAATTTTATTTGTTTTCTTTGTGGTGACGCACCGCAGGAGAATGCCATTGAAGTTCCTTTTGAAAGGACTCCTTCGATGAGCGCATATCCACTATTCTGCAATGTAGAATCTTCTCTTTTGAGAAAGGAGGCTTTTCGTGTATTTCCCAGTCCACATGAATCTTATTTGATCCACCAACCAACAACCTTCAAACTAAAATTCATTTTTTAGAACAAGCTCAAGTTGTTCCTCTTCAACTAGAATTTCTTAATCATGTGCCAATTATTCACATAGTCCTCTCCCTTGGATAGTCTTTGTGGGTTTGACCTTAATGTCATATTTGAGGATTTTGGTAATCCAGTTGGCCCTTTTCTCTGTGATTTCTCCTTCCATAATGTATTCATGCACACTGGAATGTGTGACATATACTACCACCTTGTTGCAAGATATGAAGTGTCAAAACTTCTTGAGCCCCTTAACAATAGCGAATGCTTTCCTTTCAATGAAATTATAATTTGTTTCATAACCCTTTAGGTCTAGGGGTGAAATACTATAAAATGTTCTCCCTTTTCTTCATCATCCTTCTAGGTCAAAATAGTAGCAATGTTGGATTTTCTATTGAATACATACATTATGAAGTCCTTTGATAAGTATGGATTTACCAGCACAGGAGCTAAAGAAATAGCGTCCTTAACCTTCTCAAAGGATTCTCTAGCCTCTTTTGTCCATTTGAATAATTGATCCTTTTTAAGCATTAGGGTAATCAATCTAATTAGTCCTGCAAAATCATAAATGAATTTGCTCATAAAATTTACCTTCCCTAGAAAGGACAAAACTCCTTTCTTGTTGTCTAGTAGGGGAAGCTCTCTAATTACTTTTACCCACTCTGGGTCGATTGCAATTCCATATTTGGACACCACGTGCCCCAATAATTTTCCTTGCGACACTTTGAAAACATATTCTTTTGGGTTCAGGGATACCCCGAACTCCTAGCATCTTTTAAAAACCATTTCTAGATTATCAAAATGATCATCTTTAGACTTAGAGAATATAGTTAGATCATCCAAGTAGATTAAGATAATCTTGATCAATTCCTTAAAAGAAAGATCCATTGCTCACTAGAAAGTAGCTCCCACATTTGAGAGACCGAAGGGAATTTTTGTGTACGCAAACGTTCCCCACTTGGTAGTGAACATTGTCTTGTGTCGGTTTTCCTCTTTTACCTATATCTGGTTGTAATCAGAGAAGCCATCCAGTAGAGAAAACATTTCTGAGCCAACCATTGTTTGCAAGATGGACTCCATGGAGGGAAAGGGGTAGTGGTCCTTTAGGGATGCTCTGTTCAGGTCTTGGAAATCCACAAACATGAGGATGTCTCTATTCTTTTTTCAGAAAAGAACAAGGTTGGACACCCATGTGTTGTGCTTGATTAGGAAGACGATATGGAACTAAATTAGCTTTGTCAACTCTTGAGACATCAGTGCCTCAATCTTCAAATTTACTGGTCTTTGTTTCTGGTGGACAGGTTTTTCTCCTTCCATCAGTTCTATAGTATGTTGGATGATTTCAAGATCATATCCCTTGAGGTCATCATATGACTAGGTCACTACTCCATATTTTTCACAAAATTGAATGAGCCTTTCTTTATCATGTTGTGGGACATCTTTTCCAACCTTGAGCTTCCTTTTGTCCCCAACCTGAAGGTTTGCATAGTCACTTTTTTCTTCTACAAACTTTCTCTTGTCATTCCTTGCATCATCACAATCGAATAAGTTTTCAAAAGTGACCAATCCTTTTATGAAGCTTGTTGGACTTTAACTAAATAATTTTCCCTTCATAGGCCTCAACAATTTGTGGTTGTAGTTGCTCAACAAACTCTCCTGACTATTGGATGAATGAGGTGATGTGTTGATCACTTTTGAATACTTGTCAGCTTTGATCATTATCTGGGATTTTCGGTAGAAAAATAACTCATACAAAGTGTATGTTATGAATTAGGTCAAGAACAAGATCAAATTGAGATCCGATTGCTGCCATGCGATCCACATTTGTATTTTTCTCTCTAGGAACTGTCTAGATATTGAAGGCTTTGAAGCTTTCAATGAGGTCCTAAACTCTATTTCTATAGGATCTCATGCGGACATTATTGGCCATGTAGATCCCTCGGACTTGATTGACTACTAACTCAAAGTCTCCAAACATTATTATTTGCTTAATGCCCATCCATTTTGCAAGACTCAGACCTTGCACTAGGCCTTCATATTCATCTTCGTTGTTCGAATAGGAAAAATGAAAGCGTAAATACTTGAGGGTATTTTCATTGGATGGGGATGTCAAACATATTCCAACTCCTACACCAACTTTACATCTTGCTCCATTGAAATGTAGCATCCATAGCTTTGAGGCTTGACCACCCTCAGATTCCTTCATGACCTTCAAAATCACTTGATTTTCATCATAGATGACATAGGTTCCCAATCTGGTAGCATGATAATTTCCAAAAGGATCAGTGTCTATATATTCGCTCAAGAGAACCTCTTTTTAATCAATTTAGTCTCCAGTTGCCTTCTCATCTTCTAGTAGCTCAGTACAATACATTCCCTCTTTGGTGATAGAGGTATGAGTGATCTCAAAGTTGATCATGGCTTCATCTACCACATGTTATGAATGTAGAGGTGCAGACACTATCTTCATTTTAGCTCCATGTTTGGTCTTGAGGATCAAGTGTGACCAATCTAAAGAAAGATATCCACCTATCTTGGAAGTGAATTCCTAGGATAAGCAAAAACCGGACATGGGGGAAACGTCTATGACCACGATAGCTTGTGGAACTGTGATACTAGGGTAGGAGAATAGACTCAAGGGGAGGTTCTTAATGACACCTACAGTTTCAACCTTGTTCCCATCAAGCTACATAACTCCTATGTTTAAAGGTTCAAAACTAATTCCTAAGGCTTAAGCTATCTGCTTGGGCATGATTGTGGTACTAGCACCAGAGTCAATCATAGAATTTTGCAACAACTTCTTACCCACAATAAGAGTTAGGAAAAAAGGTTTTAGTTTCGGCTTACCTCTGACTTCAGCAGAGGCTTCCTCTATGCTATTTGTGAGGAATTTGGTCGGCGGTGATGAATCAACGACCTTTCCCTTGAGGGATTGCTCTGTTGGCTTGGTGCTTGCATCTTTGAGTAGGGCCTTCTACAGCAATGACTTCTACTTTGAAATAACTAAGATATCCCAAAGAGATACATTAGAAGAGGATTTCTTCAATTGTTCCACCACATTGAATGGTAGCAGATTCAAATGCTTCTATTCCTTAGCCCTTGTTATAACAATTTCCCTTTGTGGCTGAAATTTTTGTGCAATTGCAGAGGTGCTATGAGTTTGGTCGGGGATGCTTTTGGGCTACGGGACAACTAGTTCACCCGTGAATCTCCTCTTTGAGTGAGTGTTGTAGTCAAACTACACTTGAGGGACCTTTGACATGGAAGCCTTGTTTGCAAACATTGCTTCTTCTTCTTCTTCCATCCATGAGAAGAGCACATGATCCAGAGCTATAGTTGTCTCTTACTCCAAGGAGATTCCTTGCATTTGCACGGTGAGTACCACATTTTTAATTTGTGGAGAGGCATATACATACCCTCCTGAATCTGATGCCATGCCTTGGCTGCATTGTTTTGCCACTCTTTGTTGTAGGTTTCCACGCAGGAAATTTCAAGGCATATGTGCTTCATTGCAGGGGAAGCACCAGGGATTGATATCATCAGCGAGATTATTTTGTCTCGCTGTCAGCTCTCTACTTGAGCTTGGGTGAGCATTCTATAGTGGAGTAGGTACCAAAACCATCTGATTACTTGTTTGAGTCTGTGGATTTGTGCGTGAGCCTCCTTGGAACTGATTTTTTTGGTAGGAAGATTTCCCCCTTGATAATTTTGGTAGGTTGGATTTGGAGACATGGATTGGTTCCGCCTAGTGGTATTTTTTTTTGAGATGGTCCGCAACAATTCCTTGACATTGCTCATCTCATCTTTTGAATAATTAGATGTAGAATCAGCACTCTATGGCACACTCAAATATGCATACATTGATTGGGGAGGAGCGGATGCACTAGTAGATTTTATCTCCTGGGAAGGAATCGACAATTCTATAAATATAGGTATAGTAGGCCAAGGCAGTAACTTTCTAGCATCGATCAAATTATTCTCCACTTGGACAACAATGCTATATGCACCTAGCAAGGTGTTCCCACCAAGGGACTAGATCATGACTGAAATGTCAGTTTTGAGAGACTTCAAATACAACATGAATGCCAAATCTGTAGGCAGACGAATTGTAAGTTGAATCCTTTTCCAAGTCATGTGAAACTGGGCATTAAAGCCAGTCATGGCCTCTTGAGGGGCCCCCTTTATGGTCACAACTGCTAAAATAGCGAAGACAAATCTCCATTGTTTGAAACCCGCTTGTAGAAAGGATCTCCAAGCTGATCCCAAGTACCAATAGTATTGGCTTCCAAAGTGTGATACCAATCTAACACTCTACCTTTGAAAGAGGCTGTGAGCAACCTTAGCGCGACATTTTGGTTGGTAACACCATGCACTAAACACATGTCTGCCACATCTTGCAGGTGTTTAGATGGTGTTTTCAAGCTTTCCCCAGTGAATTTTGGTACAAATTTTAAAGCAAAGGCTAGGATAGGGTCCCAAATAGTGAGTGATACTAGTGCTATTAGAGGGATTTTGGTGTCCCATGCCACATAATTTATGTTAGAAATTGGCAACATGGCTGGTGGAGGGATCAAAACGTTCACTGGATGGGTTCTTGTTCATACTATTACTAGTGGTGGCACTAGAAGGCCAGGGTTATTTGTTGTTTGAGATCTAGTAACAAGCCTATGGCTCATACACCCACTTTGGATTTAGATACATTTAAACAAGTTCCATTGGGCGTGCTAGAAAAATAAACTATTGATGCCTAAAAATTCCAAGCAACAACCTTATTGGAAACTCAGCTAATGGGGGGACCAATTGTGCTAAACTGAGTGACCTTCAGGTTTTTTAAAGAAGCCAACTCCTATATTTGGGGGGTTGGAATGGGAAAAGGAAGAAAATATATAAAATAAAGATCTAACCTAAGGAAATGCGCCAAGATGTAGGTGTGGGCATAGTAAATCTTCCTTTCAGATGGGATTTAAGGGTCCATTCAACAATCTGCATGTCTGGAAATAATAGATAACATAAATGAAAAGCCTAAGAAGTTTATCAAATAACATAAAATAAATTCCATACACATTTACTGAAAAAGAAGAGTCCAAGACATGGTCTGAATCAACAAACTTATATTAAAATTATAGACGTTTTGCAAATAAACTACTCGGTTTAATAACACATTATAATGTCTTGTCAACTAGCTAAGAAACAGAAAGGTCGAACAACAATGACATAGTCTATGAATCTTAATACAATAATCTAAAAACAATACAAAGACTTGGTGTCTTTCCATAATTTTCTGTGTATTCTCTGAACTCATAACCCCTCCTCAGAAAGAAAAAGTAGTATATATAGAGAAGCATCCCACTGCCTGGGAGCTAATAACTGAAAATATTCCCTCGCACAAGAAATGATGTCTGTCACAATGATTTCCCATGGTCATTGCAACAAAAAATATTTTGGAACACAAAATGAAGTCGCCTTCGAACTAGATGCATCCCCCTGCGAATGATGACTATGGTCCCAGTGTGGAAATAGCAGAATTCTTGTGTAGACATGTGTCACTCACCCACATTGTTGGCTAGGACACATGGCGATAGGATGGGGCTTGTTACTCATTCCTCCCTTCCGTCGCTAAAAATACCCAAAGAGAAGAAACAAGGAAGAGTCTTCATCCCGAGTGTTGACTATGGGGTCCACCAAAATGTTCTCACAGAATAATGCTACATGGCACATGAGTGGAGCTCGATAGAGAAGCAAAGGGGAGAGTCTCTCAAAGGCCTGCACTATTGACAAGTGGAGGTACGATGAGGCTCAATAAAGAAGCAAGGGATGAAACCTTTGCAAGGAGTGCACGGTGGACACATGGAAGAAGTGGGCATGATTCTTCAAAAAGGGGCCAAAGATATCCAAAAATATGAGGCACGGTTCAGGGCTAAGCAAAACAATATTATCAACCTAAAGGGAGCTCAAGGGATTCTCAATCCACATGGTTAAAGAAAATAAATAAATTTATTTACATGCCCAAGTTGGGCATAACATTTCCAACTCTTTTTTTGATTCCATCTTCAAATGTGGAGCCATCACCTTCCAATGATAATGATCCTATGAATGCCCTGTTGGATGATGATTGGGGTTCATTAGATTTTACATGTACTTTCATTGGGGAGTATAAAATTTCCCCCATCAAAGCTGATAGATTCAAAGATTATTTCAACAAAATCTTGTCATTCCTCTTCTCAATTTGTAAATAAGATCACAATATGGCTTCCTCTTCAAATACATGTTTTAGTGATTATTGAGGTTCATTAAATTTTACATCCTTGTAGGCGAAGGTAAATCTCAAAATCTAAACCTAAGGAGTCTTGTGTTTCATTTTCTCAATCCTCTTCTACATTAACAAATCCAAAAACATCATCCCATGATGGTGATGGGGGCTCTTTAGCTTCCATCCCTCATGTGTTAGCAATATCTCATCCTAACATGTCAACACCTAAAAATGATTTGAATTCTTACAAAAGAATCAATTCTTCTCATAATAATTTAGACAAACTTTCTCCTCTCCATCTGAGTTGGAAAAATGTTATGGGATTATATTTGATTTATTCTTTCTAAAATTGGATATAATGAGAATATGGAACAAGGAGTTAAGGATCATGTGAATTCTACGTCGTATCTTGATAAAAGGGGTTTAGGTTTCCAACCTTATCCTTTGTGTTCATCTCATCCTCCATCTACTATATTTATAACTTCTTGTGGTAAGCGAGCAAAATTTTATTCACAAGGGAAAGGGTTGTCTCCTACTCCTTATCCTCTATCTGAGCAAGAGAGTATTTTTTTGAGGCTTCTAAAAGCCTACTTGATTACTCTTATTCCTCCAACACATAAGAAATTTTATAAAAATCACTATTTTTGTGCTTATCATCGAGTGCATGGTCATTCTACTAATTAATGTCAAGCCTTAAACAATAAAATACAACTTATTGATTGTGGTGCTATCACTCTTCCATGTGTTGATGCGCCTACTCATTCTAAATGATAATCTCTCTTCTATTGTGTAGCTCCTCACTATGTGGAATTTGTATTTTCACATGTTTTCTCATTTTTATTCATGGTGGTATAATATTGTGTGCAACCATATTCCATCTATGGTAGCAACATAATAATATTTAACATGGTTGCTAGGTTTCCTTTACAGTTAGGGGCAAGGATAACTAATTTTGAGAGATGTCTATTCTTTCCAAGTATCCCCTCTTCCCCTTATTTTCCTTAAAATATTGACATAAAAAGTATATCAACATTTTAAGGGGGTATATCGCCCTATCCATTTCATTGGTGTCTTGTGAGATTTGACTTATTGACATACCCCCTTTGTGGTGATGTTATTTATAATGCCCCTTGAGGCATGGCTATCATTTCATCCCGCATGACATTAAGCATTTATTCATCCCTTGTAATGTTAAACTTTTATGCACTCCCTAAAGTGTGATTGATAAAATAGTCCATGGATTTAACATAATGAAGCTTGTTGGTATATGAACTTGAGCATTTTTGTGCATGTCCATCTAGCATAACATAGCTTTCTAGCCTTGTGAAACCCATCATATTGCATGGAAACCTAGCATAACACAACCTACTACTCAATGGATCTATGTAGCTCTTATGTAATCTATCATAACACAACTTGTTGGTCCTATTCAAGAGCACTATCTAATGTCTAACATTTTTTATGGATGGTATTAGGTATTTGATATTTTTTTTCAAACTGAGGTCTCTTTACCTTACTAACTCGAGTCTTTTTTAAAGTACCAACCTTGTGTTTTATGTTTTATTTTATACATATCATGTTTACATTCTTATTGTGTTGATCATGTGTTTTCCTTGTGTCTAAATTGCATATTTTCCTCATGTATTAGGTATGTTTTCTCTATGTATTATGCATCATTGCTCTGTGTATTCCATGTGTTTGCTTTGTGTAATCCTTGTATGCATCATGTTTTATTTATGTATGATTTGTGTATTATTTTTTATTGATCTATGTATGATTGAATATGTCTTTATCTTGTGTGATATATATCTACTTTATGTTTTTCTTAACATTTTAGATCTATGGGATCCTAAGTTGGGGGCTTGCACACTCCTCAACTCAATGTCATCTTGTATCTTCAATGTTTTGATAAAGAAATGTATCTTCTCCATAATTTAGTGTGAGAATGAGTGTAAGTTTATACTCTCACTAAAGTGGGGGCTAAATGTAGCATTGCAAATTGTCATCCTTGACAATTTCACACTAGGTTTAGCTCACCCTATGTTCCTTGACCCAATTGTGCTCTTAAATTTCTCGTTTTATGGTCATCTTCGAAAAATCAAAATTAAATTGGGATATTTATTTAATGACAGATAAAGACCCAAAATAGGTTTGGATTAGGGTGTTAGCACCCAAGTACAACCGATTTTGTCTCCAATTTAAATATGTCATTGTTGGTATTTTAAGATTTACAAATTTAAATTCATTTGTCAGCTTTTGATAGTTAATTTTGTGGGAAAATGAATTAATAAATATAAATACAATTCTTTTTCACCATTTGAGATGCTGGAAAAATTAAAATTACAATTGACCATCCTACAAGAAGTCAAGAAAAATTCAAAGGCAGAATTAGCAACATTATTACAATGTTTTAATCAATCAAGATCATGCTTGCAAGACATTAGGAAGAAGGAATAAATTATTGACAAGGAGCTATTATGATCAATCATGTCATTTTTATGAAGATGTATGTGTTATCCTCTACATGCTAGCTACAACAATCTATTATGTTTTATGGACTAACCTCTTGTATGTCTATCAAGAAATCCAAGCATCCATTAATCAACTTTTATGGTGACTTATGGTATGAACATCACTTCGACAAGGGTTTCATGCCTAAGGTAACATTATCCATTTATCATTTGTTATTTCAGTTAATTATTATTTTGGCCTCTACCCAACCTAGGGCATGCCCTCTTGATCATCATCATCATTTATTGTTACATAGAGGTGGAAACACCAAAATGAGGTTTGACTTAGACAACCCCTATACAACACAACTTTTCCCACTCTTTTCATGTGTGCATAACAAATCAAAAGGTTTCGCCAATAGATAATCACAAGAAACACAATACAAATTGTAACATAATAATTGAGATTTGTAGATCCTGAAAAGGTTGACTCTTTGATCTAGGGTTCCCAAACTCGTGTCCCTACAATTTAAGATTAACTTTATATTATAGGTTCCTCTTTGTATCTCTTTTATAGTTCTACATCTATTCTATTAGTTTTCATTTTCATCTATGTGATAAAACACATTTTTAGATCTAAGGTTTTATGTCAAACATGCTTGTTAAAACACACATCAAAATTCTCATCTTTTTTAGGAATTGCAAGCAGAAAATATCAATTAAATGCAAATAAAGATTAAACAGAGGAATGAAAAACACAAATAATAACGAGAGACAATTTTTAATGTGGTTCACCCAAACTCGGGCTACATCCACCAACAAAGAGTCCAATATTATTATCCAACAAATCAAACTGATTACAACTAACAATCCTTGCAACTCAATACCACTACAAATGCTACAATACAATATCAATGGAAACCCTAACCCTTAGTTGTTTTATCAAGACTTATGTTAGTTACAAAATAGGATTTTTTTATGTCAATCAATAGAAAAATAACTCCTGACACCTTTATAAAATAATAAAATTTGTTTGAGGTTTCAGGGGCGCTGCCCCTCAACCCCACCCTGTATCACAAGGAGCACACTAGGGGCGCTACCCCTTGACCCCATCTTGGGGGCCAACCCCCAAACCCCCATTGAATAATTTTTTTTTGGGGGGGGGGAAACCATGCCGATAAAAGTGTGGAAAATTTAACCTCTGAGTCTAATTAGGCTCCATATAACAACAATCTTTGCAACTCAAAAGGAGAAAAACCTTAGGAGTTTGTATCTCCCTTTAGGCAGCAAGCTAGATTCATTAACCCTAGTTGGTTTTGTGTTTGAATATAGAGGGAAAGTAAAAATATTTGATCTTAGTTAGGTCTAGGATCCCTTTTCCTACTCTCAATAGTTACAAACTAATATGAAACCAACACAATATGTAGCATTATATATGAAATAACTTAATCATTCTTTAAGACCCTCATTATAATTACGCTCTTGAGTCATATGGATCTTGAAGTGTAGAAGACTAGGTCTAGTCTTCTCTTGTTGGATTTCTCTTGTCCTTGGTTCAATGATAGAGTTTTCATCTTACTTAGATCAACTTGATCCATGGATATAGGTGGTGTGACACCCCTTAGAGTTGAGGGAAGCAAGAAAAAGAACCAACATCTATCATGAGGTATGCTTGAATCTTGATTCCTAATATTTTTACACTTGACTTTTTATATTTTATTATTAATACTTCACACATTTCACATACCTTAATGGTATGAGCTATTCATCACCCTTGATCTTTGACACCATAACCAAAGGAATGAAGTATGAGTTATCCTTGAACCTCAAAGTATAAAACTCCTACTATTTTTCACTATCATTCCCACCTACCTACATGCATGCCTATAAGACCATTCATGGATAGGGCTAGCATAATAACTTTCTAGACTATGCTTTCTCCCTCTTAGAAACCACTGTAAATATCAAATGAGCGTAGATTTACACACATGTAGTAGTAAAGGAAAAAATATCCCAAAAACATTAAATTTATTTAATATATCTCTATATAGTTACTTGATTAGATTAGATCACACCTAGAATCATTATTTCATAAAAATGGGTGTGGATTCAAAGAGGATAATTGACAAGGTTGACCTGTATTGCATTTAATATGACAACTAGGTTTTATAGACCTCATAATGTTAATTATATCCCCTAGCATTGTATTTCTAGAGGATTTCTTAGCTTTCCCATGCCATGTCACTCCAAACCTAAAGGTTTTATTAATGTACAAGTGATTTATAGGTTTGAGTGATGTTCTTTTGTGCTTCGTACATGGATTTCAACACTTTTGCAAGCAGTTTTCATGTAATTTGAAAAATGAATCATATGTGGATGACTATGAGTAAGGGATGATGTATTTTCTATATATCATCACTATTTTATCATCCTAAGGATCTCTTATATGAGTTGGGTACCAAAATAATAGATCTACAAATACTAGTTTTATTTTCTTTCAAATGGTTGGTTGTTGAACCACTTTTTGAGTCTATTGTGCTCCAAATATGTTCTAGGGTATTAATAGTTATATGTCTAAGTTATAAAAGAAGGCATATGTTTTATTATAACATAGGAAGGCTTTGTATTATATACATTTTATAATGTATGTCTACATAGTTTCTTATGGTGATTTAGGGAAATATGTAATCACAATTATATGCTTTCTCTTGCCATATTTGTTGGAATGAATGTAATAAAGGTTTGGTGCATGTATGAAAAAACCTATATATCACTCCTTTATACCATATGGGTCAAAGTAGTTTTGGTTATGGATTATTAAGTATATCTATTACACAAATATAACATACTATTTTCATATGATTGTTAACCTAGTTCTTTTATGTTGTATTGAATATATTCACTTTTTCTTTTTTCTTTATGATTTTGTTACCCAATGGAGTAGTTATTGGTCCATATTGGTTCAAGATCAATATTTTTAAAAAAATACTTATCTCTATTCTAGTTAAATGTAGGAGTAGATTAGATTTTATGCATGTTATTCATTATTTTGTGTTATAAACTAGGGACAATTCTTAAGGAAACTAAAATTCTTAGATCATTATAGAGTTATGTACATCATTTTTCCAACCTATCATTGTGTATGTAATGAAAAAATATATTAAGGGAATCTAATGAAGCTAATATTAGTAGGTGTATATACAAGGTATATAATCAACTATATAGAGTTCTTATGTAGCTTGTTGATCTTGATCTGGTTGCAACTATGGGGTTCAAGCATACATTTGGTTATAGTTATTATTTGTTACAATCATGATTGTGTTATAACTAATTTAAATACTTATTAAGGTATACCTATGGGAATACCAACATAGGCTTAAGTTAATCCCAAAATGTGGGAGTTATTACCCATGCTCAAAGTAGGCCTTTAACCATTCATAGTTTGTTGATGAACCCCTATTTACCTTCTTGATGACATATTGCTAGCCTTGAAGGTAGGGATAAGTTCTAGGATTATGAACCCATATTTTTGGGACCTAATATGGTGGATTTCCATGATTAGGAAGGTACATGTTCCATTTTTATTTAAGGTTGGATGAATGAGTCTGATCTTGGTGATGGGCTTTGGAAGATGATGGATGAGAATGAGGAAGTGGTGGCATATTATCTCCTATTTATTGTTCAATAGGTAAGTCATGAGATGGCTGAGGGGGGATATGATCACATGGATTTTATAAGATTGATGATGTGGTGGGTTCTTGATGGAGGATATTACTAATTTATTACATGTTACAATGAGGGGGAAATTTTGGATCCCACATTGATTAATTCTTCTAAAAATTTATCTTTATTTCTATCAACAAGGCTATCCATTAGGATTTGGGTTTTTTTTTATGAAAGAATTCTTGAAACCAAGGTAAATACTCGAGTTGATTAACAATATTTCTTGGATCATTTGTGTTGTCTTGATTTGTATGATGGGATAAGACCATGCCTTTGTGTTGCACATGTAACTATATCCAAAGGGGTTTTTAGTGTATTGTTCCATTTTTTTTAGCTTGAGATATAGTTAAATTGGTGACATAAAGTGATGGTTTGAATGTCTTGGCTTGTTTTTAATATGGATTTGAATGGGAATATAATACTTTGAATAAAATTTGGTGGTTTTCTAAGTTTGATTTTATATTTTAAGGCGGTTCATTTAGTTTCATTTGGGTCAAAGGTTGGATGGATTTAAATTGAAAGTGATTTGAGGATAAACTTAAGTTATATTTAATTTATTTGTATGGTTGGTTTCCCTACTTAAGATAGGAAAGTTCTTTAAATATCTAGACTTAAGATAGTTAAGTTCTTAGGTAAGCTTGATCAAGGCTAGATGTAAATTTAATTTTGGATTATTGATCTAATTAAGTTAATTTTCTACTTAAGACAATCAATTTATTAAGCGATCAAGGACTAAGGATGATGATTGCATGCGATTAGGGTTTTGATTTTAAAACAAAATTAATTTGGATTAAAAATTTTGATTTGTATTTGGTTAGGATAAATAATATTAAGGTAAGTGGATTTGGTCTAAGTTAGGATTTGAAAGTTGAATGGGTTGATCTTGGTTTAGGTTTTATGCTTTAAGGTTTAATGGATAATGAGATTAGGATGGTGTAATTATGTTTAGGGATTAGACTTGTATTTATGGATTACTATTAAGAAAAATGGGTTTGGATTATTATTGAGCATATGATGGACTATGGATTTGTCTTAAGTTGGGATATATGTTTTAGGATAATAAATTTTGATTTCAACCTTCATAGGGAGATTTTTTGGTGGTCAAATTCAAAGTTTAATTTTGGATTTAAGTTGGATGTTGTAAAATTTTTAATATTTTTTAGGATGAAGATGCTTCACAATAAAATATACCATACATAAAAATAACCTAGATTATTCAAGTAGGAGTATAAATGATTGTGAGCCCACAAATTTTATTTGTCTAAGTGTGGAATTTTGGGACTATGAAGAGGCACTGACCATTTTTTATCATCAAAGTGTAATGTGTCATACTTAAATAACATCAAATAAATAAAATATGATATTATGAATAATAAATTAAAGAAAAAATCAATCAACTATTTCCATCATAGTACAATATGTCCAAAAATAATAATTTATAGTCATTTCCAAATGTTAATTTTACAAGTTACATAGTTTGACTTAGGCCAACATTGCCACTTAGTCAATTCAAGTTACATCATGTAGTACAAAGTACATTAATGAAAAATGGGATTCCATGTGATTACTCTTCAACACTTGCTGCATCTGGTGGACGAGAACATGGTCTAGGCACTTTTCTACCCAACCATGAAGCTACACTTCCTCAGAATTCTTCCTAACTCAAAGAATACTTGACCCTGCATGGAATATTTAGCAAGAGAATACGATATGTAAGGTGGAATTTGGTATGCCCCTAACAACTACATACATTTCTATCTACATTTAGAACATGCAAGATCAATGTTAGGAAATGGAAGAGAGTTACATCATAAAAATTAGACCATTGAACATAATGGACTACAAACGCTTGGCCAAGCATATGTTGTATACAACTACAAAAGATAGATTTTGGAAAAGAAAAACCTATACTCTTTGTTAACCCATTTTCGACACCCATCCTAGAAGGTAACCTATGACATACATAAGATAGCATACATCTTATATAATTACATAGTTTGCAACATTTAATCTAGTTAAGTAGTTTTTCTAGCCAATATTTTCATGATAAAAATCAAACAATCTACAACATAGTCTATGTATGTCTTATCTTGGCTATTTCAGTTCAACAAATATATGTAAGGAACTAGACTAGATTTGATAATAATGCAATCAACCATTTAATCATAATACATGATCTATCTCATCAAATAAAGTAAAAATATTACAGTTCATGCATCAACATACAGATTTCCAATATTTCCTTTATTCCTTCTTACTTGGAAAGAAATATACATTTTCAGATAAGAACATAAATAAATTTTAAAGAAGGTATATTGCATGTATGTGTATATGCATAAATGAAATATTTATGCATGTACACATATATGCCATCTGTTAAAAATTGTGTATGCATATATGTTCTTTTGAAAAAAGAAAGATTCATTCTACAAATAGATTTCCATGTTCAAAAAGATGTCAACATTCATCAAATGCACAATTAGATTCAAATGGAAATATAAGGAACATAAATAATAAGTAGTCTCTCTAGAATTTGGTATGAATCTAAATTTATAACAGAATGTCACAAGGTCATTATAGAAACAAATTGTAATCGACATCATAATTATTCTGCATTAAAAACATAATCTATACATTCTAGATTCAATTGGACTTCCTTTCAGAAAGTGACCATTCATTGTTTAAGCATATAAAAAAGTTACTCTTGAATCGTTTTGTTCAATTATTTAACACGAACATCTTGAGGTCATTATTTTTTTCATTGTAAGAAAGAAACATCAAATAATTATTTGAGTAAGATATGGGTCAAAAACATACATTTCTAAGAAAATCTATCAAAGATAAAAGCATCGACCTACACCTAAGGATGATATGGATATTGCTCTATTTTGAATAGAGACTAGAATATGGTAACTCATTCAGAATGAAACATATTGTTTGATCCATTCATTCACTTTAGGGCATCAACATCTAAGGATGATACAATTACTGTTGTATCATTTTAAAACATCATTGAAAACCTTTAATATTATTTAGAATGATATGATGAATATATTGTTCTGTTGATTTCATCTTTTAAATCAATTAGTATCAATTTTGGAACTAAGCATGCTATCGTTCAGCCTTATGCACCATTTAAATCACTCAATGTCTTTTAGAATGATATGGAGATTGTTGTTCAGACAATAAAAGCACCATTAGAATCAAGATATGAGAACAGTGAATAAGAATCACTTGGCACTGTTTAAATCATATTCATGTTGTACAATTGTATATATGTATATATACACACACATATATATACATCATTCTATTTCTTTAGAGACATTAATAATGGAATGATGGAATTGCATTTTTCAACCTATTAAGGCTGATTTAAAAATCAATGAATAACAATTTACTTTTTAAAATCAAAACTTAATAAATGGAATGATGAGAATCATTCAAAACTAAACATCATGTTTGCAGTAAAGAAAATACATACATAAATGAGAATAATGGTATCATTCTCTAGATCAATCAACCAACTAAGGATTATTTATACACAAAGGATTGATCTACTGGTTCAAACTTGAACCAATAAAAATAGAGTTACATGATTGATGTCATTAACATTACTTAGCCTTTAAAGGCTTCATTATAGAAATGAGAGGGTTTGGTCAAGTGGCCCTTCACACATGCATTCACATGCAAGGATCATTATGACCCTGATACATTTACTTATAAAAAATAAAACAAACTGAATATGGTGATCCATGGAGGTAGTGTCCAAGGGTTGGACAGAGACATGGGTTTTTCTTCAACAATAGGAGGGGTCGATGCCGAAATGGCAAGCCCAACATCAAGCATTTACAAAGGCCCAAATGCAGAGATAAAAAAATGGGTTTTCTTCCAAAATAAATATTATCATTTAGAAAATTAGAGGGATTCAATGGAATAGGAAAACCACGATAAAAAAATGGAAACATTCTAGTAGAGGTCGATCTTACCTCTATTTTCTCACACAATCAACCAAGATATGGAGTGTAGAATTCTAGGAGATACTTGAAGAATTTTTTTCCTTCCTTTCCCTACACATTCGACCTCTTTTCCCTTGATTTTTTGGACCAAACTCTCCTTCTTCTTTCTCGGGTTATCTCCCCTGCTTTTGCATAATTTTTCCCTCTCTGAAAACTATGTTTTTCTCCCAAATTGAAAAGCTCCACTATGATAGCCACCCCCCACTTCTTGCACATAAATTTTCTCCTCTATTTTGGGGGTTATTGGTAGCCTTCCACCCATTCGATTCCATTTTCATTTAAAATTTTGAATATAAATCAAGTATTAAATTATTAAATTAATAACTTTCAATTACACTTTTTTTTCATTTAAACACTATTTAAATTATTTTTTTCCCATGTGATATCCTTTATCATTTTTGAAATTCAAAAAAAGAATTGCTTTCAACATTTCAAATAGAGGAAAAAAAATTACCACACAAATATATTTCCAACTCCATTTTTCTTAAAATGAAATTAGCATCGAATAGACAAGGTAAGGCAAATGCTTCAATAAATTAATTTCCATAAGCTTACCTATTTAATCATTTATACATTTCACAAAAACAAAATGATATCTTCCAAATTGCAAGTTAAATGCAAATGCCATGATTTTCAATGATGTGTGCATGTATCATATTCCAACATGCTTACTGATTGTCATCTAGCTAAATACTCCTACCTCAACCATGTTCTCAATCTTCAACTTGTTCCTACATTCACACACTTGCACTTGCAGAGTTTCATTAGTAACCATTAACTAATGCTTGAAACGAAAATATTTTATTCTTGTTCATAACATTCATCCCTTGTATTTCAATCATATAAATATAGATATATTTTAAATGACATTGAAATATTAAATTTTTCACAAGTCAAAACTGATAAATTTCATTTTCCATAAATATTTAATTAACTTAACATTATTAAATGTAAGCAAAATTTTGAGATGTGACATCCTTCCCCACTAGGAAGAGACATTGTCCCGATGTATTATTAGACAAAACTAAATCATTTATGTCTATTTCAACATTGAATCATATTGTTATTCAAACCAAAATATCATAACATGCCAAATTCAAAATGCTAGAGCAATAGTATCTCAATGAACATTAAGAGTCTATCTAGAAATTAAATGGGGAAAGTAGCATTCTATTTTCTTTGAATCCTCCCATGTAGCATTGTCCTTAGAATATTGGTCTCCTTGAATCTTATATTAGGAAATGTCTCTATTTCACATCTTGATGTTGCGTCTATCCAAAATTCTAATGGGCTCCACCAGCACCACTCATGGATCCTACAACTATAAATAATTCCAATCAAGTACATGAGATGCATCTGGATGATATGGTTTAAGAAAATAAACATGAAATACATTATGGAGTTGAGCTAGAGTAGGTGGTAGAGCAAGTCAATATGAAATCGGGTTAATCACTTCTAGCACATTGAAGGGAGCCACATATCTAGGGGCCAACTTGGAATATTTTCCAAAAGTAATTGAGCTCTTGTGTGGCTTAAATCTCAAAAAGACCTTATCTCCCTCTGAGAACTATCTAAAGGTTCTATTCTTTTTGTTATAGTTTTTTAATTTATCTAATGCTTCCTTTAGTCTACCCTTGATGAGTTTCATCTACTCTTCCATCTCTTTAAGCATTTCAGGACCCACTATAGTATTGTCTTCCAATCTATCCCAGCTAATGGGTTTACGAAACTTTTTTCTTGTAAAGAGCCTTGAAAGGTTCCATACCTAAGGATGCATGAAAAGAGTTATTATATGAAAATTCTACTAAGGGTAGATACTCTTCCCATTTATACTTTTGGTCCATGCAATACATTCGGAGGAGATCCTCTACTACCTAGTTGAATCTTTGTTTGAAGGATGATATGCTAAACTAAAATTCAACTTAGTTCCTAGAGTTGCATTCAAAGTTTCACAAAATATGGATGTCATTCGAGTATCTCTGTCGGATATGATAGTCTCAGGCACTCCATGCAAATGGAAGATCTCTTGAAAAAATTTATTGGCCAAGGTCAACAATCCATTCTTAAGGTTCCCTAGAATTAAATGTGCCACCTTAGTCAACTTGTCAACTACTACCAAGATGGCAGCATGCCTATTTTTACTCAATGGTAACGCTTGAATAAATTCCAAGCTAATCACCTGCCACTTGTACTCAGGTATGTCATGAGGATAGAGAAGCCTTGCTAGATGCACATGTTTATCCTTAACTCACTGACAGTCCAAGCATCTAGCTACATATTACACTACATCCTTCCTAAGTTTAGGATAGAAATACAAATATTTCAATTTTACGATCATCTTCACAACTCTATGGTGTCTCGAATAAGGTGCACTGTAGATTTCCTCCAAGAAGAACTTCCTAAGTTCCCAAAAATTTGGAATATACATCATCCTCTGATATCTTAAGATTTCATCTGGTTCAAATTAATACCCATCATATCAATGGTCTGAAGGGTTCACCTATAGAGCTTGCTTTATTGTTTCATAGTGCTCATCCCCTTGCAAGTGTTGCTTCACCTATTGCCTTAAATTAGACCTTTTCAAGGTCATAGCTTCCAGATATCTTCTTCTACTAAGAGCATCAACTATTCTCTTTTCCTTTAATGTACTCAATTCTAAAGTGGTACTCACTAAGGAATTCCAACCACACTCTCTAACATGCATTGAGATTTGGTTGGGTGAAGATATATCTCAGTCCTAGATGATTTGTTTTAAGCTCAAATGGCTTCCCCAGTAGGTAATGCCTCCACATTTGCAAACATGCACTATTACAACCAATTCCAAATCATGTGGTGTGCAACTAATTTCATGCTACTTTAGCTTCCTTGACTCATATGCCACCACTTGCCCATCTTGCATTAATAAAACTCCTACACCATCTCTCAAAGCATCTGTGATTATTGTGAATTGACCATTGGGATCAGGTATAGTCAACACTAGGGATTTCATTAGCTTCTCCTTCGGGAGTTGAAAAGCTTGCTCACACTTCTCTATCCATTCAAACTTTTTCCCTTTCCTCTGAAGAGATGTGATTGGGGCTATGATTCGATAGAAACCTTATACATACTTATTGTAGTATCCAAAAAATCCCATGAAGCTCCAAATTTTTGTCACACTCTGTGGTGTTGGTCATTCCACTATTGCCTTTATCTTTTCGGGATCCACAGAGACTTCCTCTGATGATATGATGTGACCAAGGTAATGCACCCTATACTGATAAAATGAGCACTTGGATAGCTTTCCAAAAAAGATTCTTCTCTCTTAGATGCTATAAGACTATCCTCAAATTCCTATCATTCTCCTCAATGGACTTGGAATAAATCAGAATTTTATCAATGAAGATCAAGACAAAATCATCTAGACAATCTCTTAATACACTATTAATGAGATTCATAAAAGTTGCTGGTGCATTGGTCAAACCAAAAGGTACCACCATGAACTCATAGTGTCCATACCGAGTTTAGAAAGTATTCTTAGGGATTTCCTCTTCTTTTATTCTCAACTGGTGATATTCAGATCTGAGATCTATTTTAGAGAATACTATTGCTCCCTTCATTTGATCAAATAACTCATCAATCCTTGGGAGAGGATATATATTCTTGATGGTCACCTTTTTCAGCATCTGATAGTCAATACACAAGTGCATGGTTCCATCTTTATTCTTAACAAACATAACTGATGCATCCCAAGGAAACACACTAGGTCAAATAAGCCCCTTGCTCAATAGTTCCTACAACTGGACCTTCAATTCAAATAGCTCAGTGGTAGTCATCCTATATAGGGCCTTAGACTGAGGTTCAACTCCTAGTACTAGATCAATAGAGAAATAAAATTCTCACTTAGGAGGTAGCTTTGTGAGTTCTTCAGGAAACACATCTTGGAACTCCTTGAGAATAGGGTAATCATCCAAATAAGGCTTCATATTTTCAGGTTCACTAACATATACTGCATAAATGGTACACCCCTTCTTTTGATCCCTCTTGAGCAACATGTCTGAGATTTTCCTAAGCTTTAGTGGCCTCTATAATTCATGTACCTCAACCAGGTTCCCATAGTTGTCCAAACAAGGGTAAACCCACAAAAGTGGTTTACAATTCAAGTAATGAAAGAAAACTAGCAAAAAATGACCCCATGCAAAAATAAATTAGTTTTAGGGGTTCGAACAACCTTCTAGATTCAAGTGAACTCATTAAATACCGGCCCCACATTTCCCGCCCAAAAACAACAAAGAAAATGCAAAAGGAAGGGGGTTCACTCGAACTAGGGTTCGATCAAAACCCCCTTTGCCCTCATTCTCCCCCTTAGGCACTTTGAAAGTCCAAACTTTTACGCTTCAAAGCTCGGGTTGAGGATGAAAATGGAGGAGACTTCACAAACCCAACTAGAATCAGGTAGTCCTCGGAACGAGCTATCCAATGACTATAATTTTAATATGTTTTGGTTTTATTATGTATTTTTTCTTTTAGTTTTATTAAACATAGGTTTTTCACTGAAAGCCAAGCTCTGACATGTGAAAAAATAGCATTATATAAAAAATTGAAAAAATATGAGTGCACCAAATATTGAGTCCTTGATCCAAAAAAAAATTTGATACATACAAAAAGTTACGTTATACAATCGCTATGTTTGAATTGGTTTGAATTTGAAACTTGATTAAAGAAAAAATATTCAATAAAAATATCTAACCAAGTGGAAGCACTAGATATCATAGTTACAAATCTAAATTCAAAGAATTAGAATTTTATCCTTCATTGAAAAAAAGTTATATGTGTTATACGTGAGTGTCACTTTTTAAAAATGTTGTTTTATGAAAAAAACTAGTTTTCTGGGAGATGGAAAAAGAAGTGCAATATGATTCCAAAATTTTGAAAAAATATATTTAGAATCTACAGACAAAATGTCATGAATCTCTAGTTTTCATCATCTTCAAATTCCTCACGGTTTAGCCACTATAGGTGCCCAAAAGTGAAGATTTAGTTAAAAAAATTATTTCAATGTCCAATTTGGCCAAAAATTGTAAACCACTATTGTGGGATCACCCACAACTAACAATTTTTTCTTCATAGTTCACTATGGACTTATGTTTAGTCAACCAATCTATCCCTAAGATCACATCGTAGGAACCTAAGGGTGTCATGTAAAGGTTGACTTGGGTTTAGAAACTGGGAAGTTCTAACTTGCTACAAAAGAGACATGAATCTACCCTCTGCTCTGTTCGATTTCCATACTAGACCATCCAAGAATTGGCCATGTGTTTAGGTCTAATAGGAAACTTAGAAATTATTCTCGTATCAACAAAACATTTAGTGGCTCCAGTATCAATCAAAATAGAAACAGGTTGTTTGGTTTCTTTTTCCCATTTTCAATTTGAACTCCAAATTGACCTTTCCTATTCGAGTTGGTGGAATCATATCGGCTTTTATTCTTCATAGGTTGCTTCTTTTTCTAACCATTTGGTCTCTAACCTTTACATTAAGGTACCAACTTCCACTCTTGATTTCAATTATCATTGCAAGATTTTAACCTTGTATTGAATCAGATCTGTTAGAGGGTTATCCTGCCTCCTAGATACCACTCTAGTTGATTTTAATACACAAAATGTTGACTTTCTACTTTTACTATTAGGAATTGCATGCATAAGATATCAATTAAATGTAGATAAATTTTAAACAAAGGAATGAAAAACACACAGAAATAATAACATTGAGAGACAATTTTAATCTAGTTCACCCAAACTCAAGCTACATCCACCAACAAAGAGTCCAATATTATTATCCAACAAATCGAACTGATTACAACCAAAAATCCATGCAACTCAATACCACTGCAAATTCTACAATACAATATCAATGGAAACCCCAACCCTTAGTCATTTTATCAAGACTTATGTCGGTTACAAAATAGGGTTTTTTATGCTACCCCTTGACCCTGTCTTGGGGGCGTTGCCCCCAAACCCCCGTTAAATAATTTAGGGGAAAGCACACTAATAAAAGTGGGGAAAATTTAACCTCTGAGTCTGATTAGGCTCCATATAACAACAATCTCCCTCTTGGAGACTGATTAGACTCCACACCATATCATCTACCACTTGGAGACTGATCATAACACCACTGACCCTATAGCTCCCATTGGAAATAAGCACCCTAGACCCTATTGTTCTGATTTTATTGTTTTCAGTATTGAAGGCCAACCGAAGCTGAAGAGGAGCTCAACTTCTCCCTTGTCACTGCCTTTGTAAACATATCCACTAGATTGTCATCTGCATGTATCTTTTCTAGCCTTAAATGTCCATCATCCAACACTGGCCAAATGAAGTGATACCTCAACTATATGTGTTTGGTCTTTGAATGCAAGGTAGAATTCTTTGCAAGATGTATGGAACTTTGGCTGTCCATAAATAAATAAATATTGGCTTTTTGTTTTCCCAATTCTTCCATGAAAGATTGCAGCCATATCATCTCCTTGCTTGTCTCTGTGGCAACTACATACTTTTCCTCTGTGGTGGATAAAGCAACCACCTTTTGTAACCGTGAGATCCAACTCACTGTTGTCCCACCTACAGTAAAGACATAACCTGTAGTACTCTGCCTGGTATTAATATCCCCTACCAAATTTGAGTCTACATAACCTATTACATCAATATTATATCCCTTAAAACATAAATTTTTATTGGATTTACCTCTCAAATACCTGAGAACCCATTCTATTGCATTCCAATGCTCCAATCCAAGAGTACTCATATACCTACTTATGACTCCTACAACATGTGCAATATCTGGTCTCATGTATACCATGGCATACTTTAAACTTCCTACAGCTGAAGCATATGGTACCTTGGACATTTTTTCTTCCTCCTCTTGTATCTTTGGATACATCTCCTTAGTAAATTTCAAATGACTAGGCAAAGGTGTGCTAATAGTTTTTGTATTCTCCATATGGAATCTTTGCAACACCTTTTCAACATAATCAACTTGAGATAGAGTCAATTTTTTGTTCTTCCTATCTCTACAAATTCTCATACCAAGGATTTATTTTGTTGCCTCAAATCCTTCATAGCAAATGATTTTTCTAATTGTTGTTTTAACTCACTTATGTGATCCATGTTAGACCCTACTACAAGCATGTCATCAACATATAAACATAAAATAATGTAGTTGTCATTATCCAACCTCTTAAAATAAACACAATGGTCAAAATTACACCTGCTATAGCCTTGCTTAGCCATAAAGCTATCAAATTTCAAGTACCATTGTCGAGGTGGTTGTTTCAAGCCATATAAACTCTTCTTCAATCTGCACACTAATTTCTCCTTACCTTTGACCTCAAATCCTTAGGGTTGTTCCATATATATCTCCTCCTCCAAATCACCATGGAGAAAAGTGGTTTTTACATCTAGCTATTACAAATGAAAATCTTCAACAACCATAATACTTAAAACAATACAAATAGAAGTCATCTTAATGACCGAAGAAAAAATTTCATCAAAATCAATGCCTTTTTTCTATACAAATCCTTTTACAACTAATCTGGCTTTAAATTTGTGCTTACCTCTATCTACCTCTTTCAGCGTATAAACCCATTTGTTTGGTAAAGCCTTTTTACCTGCAAGAAATGTACATAATTCCCAAGTCTGATTTTTCAACAAGGAGTCCATTTCTTCTTTCATTACAAGCTCCCACTGAACCTTTGTATCCACCTGCATAGATTCATCATACCCTTCTGGTTCACCAACATCTATTAAAAAATAGAATACAAATAGGGAGAAAACCTTTCAGGAGGTCTACTTAGCTTTCTTGACTGTCTAACATTCACTAGAGTTTGTGGTATTTCTTGTTGTTGTTGCAGAGCATGAGGAACTACTAGAACATCACTATCTAGAGTATCATCCAGCACCACAAAATCCTTCTTTCTTCTCATGTTGTTGCAACTGATCTTTGTACAACACCTTCTCATTGAATACAACATCCCCGCTTCTCACAATTTTTAGATTTTCAACATCCCAAAGCCTATAACCAAGTTCATCAATGCCATATCCAATGAAGATACATTTTTTTGATTTTGTATCCATCCTGGTTCTATTTTCAAAATCTACATGTGCAAATGCTTCACATCCGAAGGTTTTGAGAAAAGAATAACTCGCCTTTTTACCTGTCAATTCTTCCTTTGGAATACCAAAACCCAAAGGAACTGAAGGACCTCAATTAATTAAATATACAATGATATTGATAGCCTCTGCCCACATGTTTAAAGGCAGCTCATCATGCAATCTCATGCTCCTTACACACTCCATTATTGTCCTATTCATGCGCTCAACCACTCCATTTTCTTGTGGAGTCCCTAGAACCGTTTTCTATCTACAAATTCCATTACATGAACAATAATCCTCAAATTATTTGCTGCAATACTCACCACCATTATCAGATATGAGACATTTTAATCTTTTTCCCATCTCATTCTCAACCAAGCTTCTCTGTTTCTTAAATGTTTCAAATACATCATATTTCTATCTTAGGAAATAAATCCAAACCTTCCTAGTTGCATCATCTATGAATGTAACATAATACCGAGAGCCACTGAGAGAAGATACCTGAGTTGGTCCCCATACATCTGTATGCACAAGCTCCAACTTTTCATCTTTCTTTTTCTTCCCATCCTTAAGAAAACTAGCTCTCTTTTCTTTTCCATACACACAACTTTCACAGAAATCCATATTAATACATTTCAAACCTAGTAAAAATTTCTTAGAATGAAGTACTTTCATACCTTTTTCACTCATATTCCCAAGTTTGTTATGCCACAATGTTGTCTCAAAACTTGCAAGAACTATTTCAGTCTCTTCCTGTGAACCCACAACAACTGTTCCTAAACCTTTTTTTTTTTCTCTGCAACAACTAAAGTAGAAGGAACAGTATGACTTGTACAAAGATATAAGGTGCCTACTTTCACACCTTTTGCTACTATTAAGGAACCTCTTGAAACCTTCCAATTTTTATCACTGAAAGTAACTATGCAACCTTCATCAGCTAGCTGCCCTGTTGAAATTAAATTCCTACCTCAGCCTTGGAACGTTCCTTACCTCTTGTAGTAGCCAATGATTCCCATTCTACAACTTAATTTTATTTCTTCCCTTTCCAACAATCTAACAGGGTTCATTATCTCCCAAATAAACCATCCCAAAATCCCCTTGGACATAAGCAAGAAAATAACTTCTATGGGGCATAGCATGAAATGAGGCTTCTGAATCTAAAACCAATGAATCATCAACATTATCTAGGGAAAGAATCAAAGCATCATCTTTAGATTTATTACTTACCACATTTTCCTCCTTATTGCCTTCTGGTTTGACTCCTTTATTCTTTAGAGACAACAATCTTTCTTTAGATGACCCGGTTTCCCACAATACCAACAATCATTTTATCCTTTGGATTGGGACCTCTTGTCCTTTGATTTTCCTCATGATTTCCCATGACCTCCAGAACCTTTTCCTCTCTCCTTTGATCTAACCCTGCTTTTTGCATTCAAAACACTACCTAATGTGGATCCACCTAAGCTTTTCCTATGAATTTCCTCACTCAGAATAACACCAACAACATCATAAAATTCTAGGGTATTTAAACCAGAAATAGAGTTACCAATCACCATTTCCAAACTATTCCAGCTTTCAGGTAAAGAAATAATATCAGGAGAGCTCTAACTTCTTCATCGAATTTTACATTTACAAAATTCAATTGACTAGTAATCATATTAAACTCATTTAAATGATTTGTCACAGATCCACTTTCAATCATTTTTAGATTAAACAAACGCTTCATGAGAAATACCTTATTTAAGGCTAAGGTTTTTTCATACAATTTAGCCAAAGCTTTCATCAGTTCATCTATTTTCTTCACTTTTTTTATATTGAATGCCATGGATGGTGCTAGGCACAAGCGAATGGTTCCCAGTGTCTTTCTGTCTAGAAGATTCCAATCCTCATCAGTCATTGTTGTTGGTTTCTTGTCTATTCCTTCCAATGGCCTCCATAAATCCTTTTGATAAGGATAATCCTCCATCTGCATCTTCCATAATTGATAGTCCTGTCCATTGAATTTATCTACCTTCAATTTACCCTCATCCGCCATTACTCCCACTTAACCGTGAGACTCCCACTCAACCATGATACCTTACAAATGATAATTGAACACAACCCACTCTGATACCACTTGTTAGGAATTGCATGTAGAAGATATAAATTAAATGTAGATAAAGATTAAACAGAGGGATAAAAAATACACAAAAATAATAACAAGAGACAATTTTAACATGGTTCAGCCAAACTTGGGCTACATCCACCAATAGAGAGTCCAATATTATTATCCAACAAATCAAACTGATTACAACCAACAATCCTTGCAACTCAATACCATTGAAAATGCTACAATACAGTATCATAGAAACCCTAACCCTTAGCCTTTTTATCAAGACTTATGTTGGTTACAAAATAGGGTTTTTTATGTTGCCCGTTGACCCTGTCTTGGGGGCGCTACCCCCAAACCCAAGCTATTAAATAATTTAGGGGAAACCACATCGATAAAAGTGGGGAAAATTTAACCTTCGAATCTAATTAGGTTCTATATAACAACAATCTCCCACTTGGAGACTGATCAGACTCCACACCATATCATCGAATAGGTTTCTAATTTATGCTATCAATTAGTTCCTTTCCAATAAAGAATACTCATAGATTCATAGTATCTTTACTTAATCTAGATTCCTTGACTCTTTGCATCTTTAGATTGCTATCAATAAGGGGGATTACTTCAATTCTTTCTATCCCTTAGAGTCATTTAAACTATTTCATAGGGTGAAGGTACTCATTGGTAATCCTCCATAACCTTCCTACGAACCTAGTTGCCTAATATTCTACAATCCAAAGGTGTATCCTCATGAGTTATTGGTTTAGGAGTATTCAACTCCAGGGAAAATTCTTTCCTAGTCCTAAACTTAAACAATTTTTCAAGAATGCTAACTTCCCTTTTTGTTTCCCCTTTGTTCTTTTCCTCTCGCCATCTTGGCGCAAGAACTTTTCAAACATTATCTTTTGATAGGGTTTACACATCACTTACATAATGAGATCATAGGTTCTAGAGTTGAACCTAGTAGCTTTGATACCACATGTAATATGCCCAATGTTCTACCCAATAATTTTTCTATATTTCACCCATAAGTGAATAGCTTATGCATCAAACATTATGAGCAATCAAAAATTTCTTTTCTTTTCAATAATAAATGCATTGTTTGAAACATAACCTTCCCAACTTTTCCATTGCATAATCAAAGAATGTTTTCAATAATATAAGTATGATTTCACTTTACATAGATATATTCAAGATAATGTTTCACATTTACAATTTCCATATAGATGGATACATGAATATATACGTAGCTTCAACAACTAACATGAACTAGAAATACAAACTATTACATATGTCTCAGCATTGGTGTATACATTCTAGATGTCCACTTTCCTTGGTGCATACCTTCTAGTTGTCCCCAATACTAGTGTGAACATCTTCAATTCTTGACTTTGAAATACCAATGGTCCAAAATGTTCTCCCAAATCTTGGCCGCAACCTACATGAGGAGAAGCATCACTCAAGTGCTTTTCCACCAATTGTGGACTTACTGTGATCCCTTGCACATCTAAAAAACTTGGCAAGATAGCCCTCCCTTTGACGAACAGATTGTTTTGGCAACTTCATCCTTCATATAGCCTTTCCTGAGCATAGTGATGTGTCCTACATATCTAGAGCTTACCATAAAGTCAACCTTTATTTCTATGATATTCTCGACCTAGTATGTACTTCGATCACAATGAATTGATAATGTAGATAGTTTCTACCTACACTACTTTGGCCAAAGATTCAACACCTAGTACTTTGAGTGAGGGTCATCTATATTCACCACTACAATTTTTTGATTTGTATTGACCATTAGTATTCTATTCTGAGGTTATCCCCATTCCCGTGGATTATCATAACCATAGGAACAACCTTCCCATTAACTCATATATAATTGGCATAGCTACTAAGTATCTTAAAATACATAGGTTATCCCCTTTCCCATGGATTATCCCAACCCCAAGAATAACCTAATTAACCATACGGTATTCATAATGTCACAACATCAAATGACTCTATTTAAAAAAGTATAATCTCAACAATAAATGTCTCCATTCAAGAGTATATCTCAACAATAAATGAATCTCATCAAAAGTATAATCTCTTCAAAAAATGACTTCAATCAAAAATATAAGCTTCAACAATAAATAACTACCATCAAAGATATAAACAACAATCAAATGATCAATTAGTTCATATAGGTTAATCCCAACCTATTTGCTTCAATCAATGATCAAATAAACAACCCAACCAAATAGGTTAATCTCAACCCAAGGTTTCAATCAATAATCAATTAAATATCCCATCCCAATAGGTTATTCTCAACCTAGGGTTTCATTCAAAAGTGAAGTAATGATCAAGTGATCAATCAAGTATAGATTATCAATATGGTCTGCATGTCATTGCTTCCTATTGATGGTGATATGTCTAGTATAGGAAAACTACTTATAGTGTTTACGACTACGTATAGTATCAATAGTTTGCATTCATAGAAATTCCCATATATAGGGTACATACATATCTATATAAATGTATGTCAAAACGAAAGGTTTCATCAACATAATAATCAACCATGAAACATGCAAGCATAAACAATCATCTCAAAATACTCTAAACCATTCTTTTCCAACATAGTAATCATAACTATTTAATCATTCTAATATAGTAATCAAAACTATTTAACCTTTTCAACATAAATGACAAAGGTATAGAAACTAGCATTCCTTTATAAAAACTCCTATTGATTAATCTCCCTTCCTAGCTCAATACCTCAAGCCCGCTTGCTACTTCCTCTAAGATCAACTTAATTCCCACTCTAACCTCTCACCAATTCTCGCAATGATCACATATGCAAAATAACAAAGCAACCCACAAACTCTCAAGATTTCAACTCACTAGCATAGAAATTGTAACAAAATGACAACGGAGTAATCAGAATAAGAAGTGTAACAAATGGTGGAATGGGGTCCTCTATATATACAAAAATATGAGTATCCAATGATTATAAACAAGCTAGTAATCTTGCCACCTTTCTCCTCATTTTGTCACCACTATAACAACAACTAAATTCCTCCCTTAAAACTGCATTGACCCAACCAAAAGAATGGTGTGGTTGTTTAAAACACATAAGACTCCTATTCCCTTATGCAAGTCGACTACCCTCTCATATTGCTACCAACCTAAATTTATGCATATCCCATGGTTTAAGACTTCATTTTTGCAACCACATACTACAAGTTTTAGTGCCACATTTCACCGTGCTGCCAAAGACTCTTTCAAATAGTTCAAATCTGCATTCATTCCTGTTTGCAATGTCCAAACTGTACCTTTTTAAAGTCTTCATTTGACTTATTCAAACTTTACTTTATGCATTGGTTTAAACTATGGTTTCATGCACTTGAGCTCATGCGTTGGTCAAAGATAAGGTAATGTTGGCTTAAATGCACATTCATGCGCTAAGGTTTTAGCATTAAACTTCCTCTTACGTGGTAGATATGACTAACCTCTTGAACATCTTATGGCTTCATTTTTAGGAGGCCGCTTGTTTCAAACTTCTAATGATGCTAGACCTCATTCAAAATAGTGCCACCTTTGACATTTATGCGCCTCTGTGTGGCTTTATCACCTATGATGTTTATGCACCTATGTGTGGCTTTATCTACTTATTTCATGTGTTTTAAATTCTTATATGCTAGGGTTTCAGCTTAGCCATTCTTTTAATATGGCAGCATATACAGGAGCTTAGGGTATGGCTTTAATAAGCCCACACTATGTTTACTTTGAAACTATTTAAAAATGCATTCCATATTATATATATAATAATATATATATTTATTATAATGTTATCATTATAATATATATTATCATATATATATATGAATTTTTTTTATAAATATATAACATTATACATAGATATATATATATATATATATATACACGTGTTTATCAAGTCATTATTTGTCTATATATATATATATGCATATATTATTGTATATGTCTATACATATATATACTTTATCAATATATACATATATTGAAACATTTTAATAAACATATATGCATATACATATCATGTAAATACTTTCGTTTAACAACACAAATACATACATATTTCATTGATAGGCATATACATTAAGTGTATATATATACGCATATATATACAATCGATTTTTGTGTATGTATGCTTATAAGTATTTCTACTTACATATATGTGCACACACAGCTTGTGCTCTCATGCACGAGTCATTATATATATACATATATAAATGTATGCATTTAATATACATATGAATCGACGTAACGATAACCATGTGGAAAAGATCAAATACTCAAAGATTCAACCATAATAACTCAATCAAACAATCAAAGAAATCAAGGAGATTTGCTCAAATATTTCAATCATCACCCAAAGACTAAGACCAAAGGTTTTACTTACCAATTCCCAATCTATCTTGACTCTACTTGACAAACTAGGGTGTGAGTGTGTGTATGCTCAGTTAGGCTCATTAGAGGTTACCAGACCAAGCTCCTCTCTTGAGTGATACTTCCCCTCTCTTCCAGAGGTTCGAACTTGTTCCTACATTTAGCTTAGTACATCACGTAGGTAGTTAGTTGTTCACAAAAAATCCATTAGCATCATAAATCATTTGCATCATCAAAGCATTCACATTGCAATACATATTCATTCCTTGCATTTTCCATCAATATAAAACATAATCATTCCTTCAAAAGCAATAACATCATAATACATATTTTAGTATTTCATTCACCTATCAAATTTATTAAAGTCCTGATTTACGTTTATCATCATATTTACTTGCAAGGTAAAAGTAACCTGGTAACTAAGAGACGAGGTGTAACACCATGTGACTGTTGACACCTTGCAATTGGTGTACAAAATGAGTTTTATGATTTAAGGAGATTCAATGGTAAAGATCTTCTTGGAAAATGATAGATGGTAAGGATTAATTTATTTTTTCTTGAAAACCAAAAAATATTTTCTGAATTTATGTGAAGCATTGATAAAATGAATGGATGAAATTGTAGAGAGATTTTTTTTGAAGTGAGAAATATGAGTCAATGTACATGCAAAGTCTTTTGTAGGATACACACACATTTTATGAACTTGGCAAGATTAATCATGTTTTGACTTAAGCAAATGATTAGCCAAATTAAATAATTGATTTTAGTGTACTAATGATGTGAGAAAAAATAAGAATTAAATAAAGATATTTTATTTATTTATTTATTAAAAATAGGCATGATGGGCTTAAATAAATAAATATTCATTTTATTTAATTAAAGTTGGATATTAGAAAAATAGTTGATTAATTGAATAAATAGTCTTATCTATTTAATTAATGTTAGAAGAAAGATTGGATTAACTAATATTGTTAGACAAATTAGAACAATTAACCCAAAAATAATTTATTTATTTAATTTTAAAATGATGATATTAAATGAATAATGATAACAAATTATAAAGAACCAATTTTAAGGTATACGGAAAATTCACCCCGAGCAATTTACCGACGAAAAATTCACTGCCAACAATTCACCGCCATGACAATTCACCATGAAAAAAATAATTGTATGAATTTTTGGTGGTTAATTTTATGTGGCGGTAATTCCTAGTGGCGGTGAATTTCCCTAGAGCCCAATTTTAAATGTCTACACAAACTTGATAAAAATATATATCAATTAACAATATATAATTATATTAAAGCATTATACCCTAAAATTAAATAAAAATTAATATAACTATCCATATTTAACCATTACAATAACAAATTAATATATTGACAATGACAAAGACATTAAGATAAGACAATCAAAATTTTAACACAAAAATATTCTTATCTACTTTGAGGGAAAATACAAAAGCTTAAGTGTATAAGTTTTCTAAAAATGAGTTCAAATAATTCATTCATAACTAGTAATAATCTTTATCCAAACAACGATGGCTAACCACAACCTTTGATTATCATATGGTATTAGTTGAAAAAATGGGCTTTCATGAATATCAGTACGTTGTAAGTCAAAATCAAAATAAAAAATGTCAATTATAAACATCTGTGCATGGAGATGAGTTGGCGTGTTGAAAAATTAGCAAGAGGTTGTGGGTTTTAATTGGCACGTTAACCTTTTTATTCAGCAAGATAACATTTTCCAGTAACAATCAAATGCAGAAAATCAACATTTAAATAGAAGAAAATGGCAAATTATTTGATAAAAAATTATAGTAAAGTTATTGATTCTAGAGGTCAACCAACTCATCTTCATGGAATTTTTATTTGGAACAAAGAATAGGAGAATAGTTAAAAACATGAATTGTGATTAGGTGGTTAATATTATTGTTTTTGTTAGTTTTTGCGCAATTTAATTCTAAGATATTGTAGATTATTTGATCTCGTGAGCATCATTTAAAATCTTAAAAATTATTTGACCTTATCAACATCATTTAAAATTTCATAAATTGTTTGATCTCATGAACATTAGTAAAAAATTTATAAATTGTTTGATCTCGTAAACATCATTAAAAATTTCCATTTCAATATAGAACTGATTTCAACAAAAGAAATTTAATGAGATCTATTAAACAGTGCTGAGTGTCTTTGATAGACTAGGGATTGCTTAGGGGAGAGGGGCCCATAGTGGAGCACCCTATCTTCGTGTTTCTCAAAATCCTACGTGGAAATTTCAAATCACTCCCAATTATGTACAAAAGTTTATTTGGCAACTCATGTGCTTCTATATTTTGTCTTAGAGCCACATCATCAAATATGATGCCACATCAACATGTTTTTTGTTGAGGTATCCAAAAAGCCCCCCAAAAAAAGTGAGACCGATAGTGGTGCACTAAGTCATGTTTTATTGGTGCGCTGATGTGGCATCACAAGATTTGTCACTTTGCATACTTTATGGATAAAAAGTGTTTTGCAATTGGATATTAAAGTGCTCCACTATGGAACCCATTGAGGACTACTTCTGTCCCCACTATTGGACCCTACTCCATTATGGACCCCTCTCCCCTAATTGATTTCATTTTGTAGATTTTAAGGATTCAACAAGATAACATTTGTAAATAACAATCGAATGCAGGAAATTAACATTTAAATAGAAAAAACAACAAATTTTTTAATCAAAATTTATAATAGAATTATTGATTCTAGAGATCAACTAGCTCATCTGTATGGAATTTTTATTTGAAACAAAGAAATGGAGAATAGTCAGAAATAGGAATTGTGGTTAGGTGATTAATATTTTTGTTAATTTCTGCATGATTCAATTATGAGATCTTATAGATTGTTTGATCTCGTGAACATCATTCAAAATCTTATACACTATTTGATTTTGTGAACATCATTTCATAAACTGTTTGATATTGTGAACATCATTACAAATTTCATAAATTGTTTAGCCCAAGCCTCTTCCTTAGAAAAATAAGAGTCATGATAATAAATTAATTAATGCACACAAGGCTTCAACAAGGGCACCTAACCCTTAGCCTCTTCAACTTTCGACATTTAGGATGCTTTAGTGACTATTTAGCTTCCAAATGGAGAACCAATATACACATGTTTCCCTCCAAACTTGGCACCCCACTCAAGAGCCTTCACATTCCCAATGTGAATGCTTAGGAGGGATAAATTTTTTCTCTAGTGACATGCAACCTCCACCAACATTAAATTTCCTCTTGAAAATATAATTACAATATGCCAAAATTAAACAATTTATCACATGTCCCCTAGGACACTTTCTAAGAAACATGGAGACATAAAAATGGCATAGGTTTGCAAGGTAAATGCCACCTAGCCTAATAGAGATTCCTAATGTTGAGGCAACTTTACCATTAAGACCACCTATAATTTTGCATAGAAAGTCTAAGTTTTTTATTGATATTTATGAGAATGTTTTGAAGTCAATGGTTGATAATATTCCTAAGCATACTTATCAAAGATATGAAAAAAAGATATGGAATTTTTTTTTTCTGAGAAGTTAAATGAAACCAAAAGATGTCAACTATTTTTTGAAATGATGATAAATCTAAAATTTAGGCCCATTATGAAGATTCTTGGCATAAGAACACTTGATGTTTCAAGTGAAAATCTATTGTAAAGAATCTAATGAGTGCATATGAGAGTCTAGGTTCCACTTCACGCATGAAATATAGTAATGTCACATGATGTTCCATTACATCAACAATAGTCAAGAATCAAACAAAGAAAACTCACCTTATTAGAAAGAAAATTCAAGGATTAAAAATAAGTAGAAAAACTCTAATGAGAGCTTTCAGAAGGTGTAAAAGAGTGGAGGACCCAAATAGTTGTAAAATGGAAAAACGGATCTCCTAGATCCAACAAGTTGAATAACTAGGATAACTCCTTTGACTTCACATTAGAACACAAACCTTGATTAGGGTTGATAATTGGCTGAATGTCACAATGGAGAGCCAATCTCCTAGGGTTTGGTCCTTTTGAACTTTGCAAAGAGGAGAATTTTAATGTGTGTTTTAATAAGCCTAATTGGCATAAACCTTAGATCTAAAAAATATAATTTACCACACAAAAAAAAAGAAATTGATAGAAAAAATTGAGATCTTGAAAATGGTGATAGAGAAGAACCTGTGATAGAAAGATGAGCCTGAATTGTAAGGATAGGGGTATGGGTGCCCTAGACCTATGTTTTTTCCTTTTTAAGATTTACAAAGTTTAGAAGGTAGATTACAATCTACTCTGTCTCCTATGATTGTCTTTTGATGAAACCTTCAGATCTGACCTACACATGTGGAAAGAGGGGTAAAGGTTTATTGTATAGGAGATTGCCTAATTCAACCCTCATTTTGGTGTTTCCACCTCCATGTACAAAAAATGATGATGATCAAGAGGGTGCACCCTAGGTTGGGTAGAGGACAAAAAAACAATAATTGATTGAAATCAAATGATAAATGGATTATATTACCTTGGTATGAAATCGGGTATGTACAGGATCATGATGGGCCAAAAAGTGGCGATATGATGGGTATGTGGATGACAACTTTTTTTAACCCAAATTTGATGAAACAAAAAGGGTTTTTAAAGGAGATTCTCAGCTTTCCACCAATATAAATTATGCTTTACTTTGAATTTAATAAATAATTCTTATTCATTTTCTATTTGAATTATGACTAAAGTCTCATTGATAGGTTGATTGAAAACATCTATAGCTTTCAAATGGTATCACATTTTGAATCCAAAACATGTGTCACATTCTATGCTTCATACTATAGGATTTAAAAATAAAATGAATTTCATAAAGTTTTGACCATGTTAAAGTGGCGACATACGATTTTTATATTTTTAAAAGTTCTAATAAAAATTCATATTTAATTATTTACTTGGAAAAAATTACAAAAAATACATCACATCTGACATGAGTCCTCTACTTATATCTAAAATATTATAAAAAATTATTATCATTTTATTGTGGTTAGGTGGTCATTTACACACCTTTTTATTTTTTCCCCAAATTTAAGTATTACATTGAAATTTCAAATTTTCACCAAATAGATTTTTTATTTTTAAATAAACCTAGTAGTTTAGAAACTACATTCAATTTGCTACGGATTATATTCTTACATTTTTTGAAATAATATAGATAACTTATTCAAATTTTTACGTCAAGTTGCCTAACTTTGATTTTTCTAAATTTTTCACCACTTAAGGGCTTGTTTTTTCCTTTTTGATCCTGCACATACCCAATCCTTGTCCAAGTGATGTCTACACCATGGGTTTCCAAAAAATTGATTGATGGATGCTTGGATTTCTTGGTAGGCCTACAATAGGTTAGTCCACAAAACATAATAGATTGTTGTAGCTAGCATGTAGAGGATAACTCAATACATCTTCACAATTTGATCATAATTGCTCCTTGTTCATCCTTGATTCTAATGTTCAAATGAGAATGAAACTTGTATGTATATGCATTTTGATTTATTTTTTTGAATATAGACCAAATTGGTATCTTTTTAATCCCTACAAGATTGACACCAAAATTTAGATTTGGAATAGGACACCCTTAAGGTTAGGGGTGCCCAAACCCCTAAATGGGTGTTTTTCCCCAAATTTATCGGGATGTCAAAGAATTTAATATGTTTTCATAATCTAGCCCTAAAATAAATAAATTATTATTATAATTAATGTTGTAGGAAAAATAGGGTGTCCGTGTAGGGTTTATATGTTTGAATAGTGTGACAATAGTAATAAATTATGGGCATTCTCTAGTAGACTCCCACATAAAGATAAACCAATCATTGAAGCCTTGAGATCCCTATTTGAAGAATTTTGGAAAAATAACACAAGGGCATCTCCTAATCAAAGAGATTTTGTAAGGAGTATTGATTTTCAAAACTGAGTTACATCTAAATATTTTTTTGGATATGACTCAAACACAATTTTTTTCTAAATTTTTAGAGATGTGTCTACTGTGTCACCAAAAATTGTATACTCTTGAAGAAAGAGACAATTTTGTGATTAATTTGGTCTAATTTAGACACCCTTGCATCAATCACCCCTTAAAAACTGCATTTATAGGCCCCTAATGCTTATTGTTTTGGACTTTAAGGCTTATTCCACTCACAAATCATACAAATCTCGACAATCAATATTCAAACCACTCAAATTTCATGAAACCCACTTTAAAAATCCCTAGTGGGACTAAGTCGCCCAAGGTGGCGACTTAGTCCCTTTTGAGATATTTTTCACTTTTAAGTGGGAAAATCACCGACTTAATTCAAAATCTTGAGGGATGTCGGTCTGTGAAGTTAAAATAATGAATAATTTGGTGTTAATGCCTATAAATACATGTTTTTAGGTCATTTTTCACAACATTAAGTCATTTTTACAAAGCAAATTTAAGAGTCAAGAGCCAAATATCTTTCACAAGAAGATTCATTACTCTTTCTACAACAAAGTTGAAGCTTTAGGGCAGAAAGCTAGGGTTTTTGTAGGTCTACATGCTCACTTTTTGTTGAAGATCTTACATTAAAAAGGGTTGATCATGGATGTCTATGGTGAATCATGGAGAAATCTAGGTTGTGGAGATGCAACTAGCCATCAGATCAAACCTATAGACTTGTTTTCAAAGTGATTCCATCTTCCATTTTCCCTCTATCTTCAACCTAAGAAAGGTTTGCATGTCATTAAGATTCATCTCTTGTGTGATTTTTAATCTTTTAGGGTGAGTCTTGCATTGTTTCAAATCCATTTATGCATCTTATTCTTACACATTAGAATAGGGTTGCATCTTTTTTTCAAAATTCCTAATCTTAGACACACTTAGGGCTAGGGTTTTATGTAGATTTTATCTATTCCAAGGTTTAAATACCAACTAGGAGTTTGACCAAGGAAAACCCCCCATTAGAAACCAATTTATACTTTGTTTTGTAGGTAATTTTGTAGATTCAAATTCAGATTTCCATTAGAAAACAGAGTGCAAACTGTGGGCTTCTGTTTCCACTTTCAGATTTGCAGAAAATCCTAAGTGGACTAAGTCACCCATAGTGGTGACTTAGTCCCACTGCACTGTTTTTAAAAAAAAAATTACAATTTTAGGTACCCATTTGGCAGAAACAACTTTTTGGACAGTTTTCCTGATTTGGGACTAAGTCGTCCAGCTTGGCGTAAGTGTCCCAATTGGCTCAAAAATTAAGTTTTCCAAAATTTCAAAGGTCTTTGTAATATCCTGTCTACTCTTCATCAGTTTCCATGTGCACATTTTCTATTTAGTATCTTTATTTTGTTCTTTATTGCATCCATTTCATCATTCTATATATCACAATGTGTTTTCCAACACTTTGCATTTCTTAGGTTTAACATCACTAAATCATTTATTTTTTAGTCTATTTCATTTAGATATCATAATTAGGCATATTACATCCCTAATTACATTAATCTTGAGTGTAGACATTAGCATTTTGGGTCCATTTCTCTCCTTTTAGGTGAAAAACCTAGAAGAGTTAGAGAACCCTTGGACACCCAAAATCATTGTCCACATTTTGGTGAACTCGACTTTTGAACATTTTCTTTTTGATTTCAACTGCATTTGCATCCTAGGTTTAACTTGCATTAGCATTGAATTAGGTGTTGCATTGTTTAAATTTGCATCCTAGGGTTTTTAAAAATTGCATTAGTGAAAAGTTCATTTAAGCTTGCATTATTGCATTTCATTTCCTTGCACAATAGTGAAATTTTTCATTTTCACTATAGATTTGCATGGTACAATACATAACACATCAATATTTGTCAGAAAATTCAAAAAACCTTCAAAAATTCGCCTACTGGGACTAATTCGCCACCTTGGGCGACTTAGTCCCAGTGCACATTTTTCATTTGTGCTTTTAGCATTTTATTTCCAGTTTCTTCAATTACTTCTTTGTTCCTGTTAAGTTATTTTCCAAATCATTAACATTAGTATCATTTACTTTCATGGAAATTATAGATAGCATTATATTTTTACAATGTTCATTTTCAACATTAGTTCCTAGTTCATTTAGATTAGATTTCTCAGAAAAATCAAACAAAAGGGTAAGTGCATGGATCTGTGACACAATTTTGGCTCTTAAGATGCCACTTTTTTTCTAAAATCAGCAAAATATGATTTGCATGAGAAAATGAAGATAGTTACACTCAAAATTTCAAGATGTAGCAAGAACAAAAGTTGAAGTGCTCTGAGTCTAGTTTCTAAGCTACTTTTTTTTTTAAAATTAATGAAGATAAGAGTCTCAAAAAGTGGGGGGGGAACAGGTCCTTTTTTATCAAAAAAAATAGCATAGTGCCTGAGGGCTCCCCCCTTTTTGATTAACTTTTTTTTAGAATTTCAAAAATCGACACATCCTAAAAAGCTAAAATTTGAGCGTGCTCCCCTAAATTTTTTGAGAAACGAATCAAAATTGATTATTATTTTTTCATCATGTGTAGAATGGAGTCTAGTTTCAAAAAATATAATTTGTTTCACATTTCATGAATGAGTAAAAATCTATCCTAAAACTACCACATGTTGGTTTTTGACCAAAAACAGAGGCATTTACAATAGAAGCCATGGATCAAAACCTTAACTAAATCAAAATGAAAAAAGAATTATATATTTATATAGCTAAGATAGAGGTTAATGCTATCATGGTTTTTATTTTTATAAACTTGCATTGAAAGATGT
>VDFB02270651.1:9901055-9958380 GCA_007258455.2 Sequoia sempervirens | reverse complement strand
GTTGAGAGAGAGAGGGGGGTTTGAGGGTAGATGGTTATTGTGCTCCTCTACAATAACCTCTCTCAATTTTTTCTATCTCGGAGGTATTTTCTTGTGGCGGCAAGATTTCTCTTGGGGAAAAGTTGTCAAATGCAAGTAGTGCAAAGTTGCAAAGTGGTGCAACTTTCGTTATGCAACTTGTGTGACCAAATTATTTGTTCCAATACATCCGAGTGGGTACGTTTACACTAGGCATGGTCCTCTTTTTCACCCAAACGCCCTAAATCACTCCAAGCTACGTTCAACTAGTTGAATCCATTAAGAGTCTGAAGTACAAAATGGCTACAAACTTCAGCATGACATTACTCAGACACCGTGAGGCTTAAAAACTTCTCATCTGATCCTATGGTATCATGTTGTGCCCCTCTACAATAAACTCTCTCAGTTTTCACTATCTTAGAAGCATTTTCCTGTGGCAACAAGATTTCTCTTGGAAAAAAAGTTGTCAAATACTAGTAGTGCAAAGTTGCAAAGTGGTGCAACTTTCGTTCTGCAACTCGTGTGACCAAACTAACTATTCCAATGCATCTGAGTGGGTAGATTTATGCTATTAATGGTCCTCTTTCTCACCCAAACACGCCAAATCACTCTGAGCTACATTCAACTAACTGAATCCTTTAAGAGTCTGAAGTGCAAAATGGCTGAAAACTTCAGCATAACATTACTCAAACATTGTGAGGCTTAGAAACTTCTCATTAAAGCCTATGGGATCATGTTCTACCCCTCTACAATAACCTCTCTTGGTTTTTGTTATCTCGGAGGCGTTCTCCTGTGGCGGCGAGACATCTCTTGGGGAAAAAGTTATCAAATGCAAGTAGTGCAAAGTTGCAAAGTGGTGCAACTTTCATTCTGCAACTTGTGTGACCAAAATAGCTATTCCAAAACATCCAATTGGGTACGTTTACGCTAGAAATGGTCCTCTTTTGCACCCAAATGCTCTAAATCACTTTGAGCTACATTCAACCGACTGAATTCCTTAAGAGTCTGAAGTGCAAAATGGCTGCAAACTTCAGCATGACGTTACTCGGACACCATGGGGCTTAGAAACTTATTTTCTAAGCCTATGGGATCATGTTGTGCCCCTCAACAATAACCTCTCTCAGTTTTCCCTATCTCAGAGGTGTTTTCCTGTGGCAACAAGATTTCTCATGGGGAAAAAGTTGTCAAATGCAAGTAGTGCAAAGTTGCAAAGTGGTGCAACTTTGTTCTGCAAATCGTGTGACCAAAATAATTGTTCCAATGCATCCAAGTGGGTATGTTTATGCTAGGTATGGTCCTATTTTTCACCCAAACATGTTGAATCACTTCGAGCTACGTTCAACTGGTTGAATCCCTTCAGAGTCTGAAGTGCAAAATGTCTGCAAACATCAGCATGACGTTACTCAGACACCGTGATGCTTAGAAACTTCTCATCTAAGCCTATGGGATCATGTTGTGCCTCTTTACAATAACCTCTCTTTGTTTTTTCCATCTCGGAGGCATTTTCCTATTGCGGTGAGATTTCTCTTTGAGAAAAAGTTGTCAAATGCAAGTAGTGCAAAGTTGCAAATTGATGCAACTTTCATTCTGCAACTTGTGTGACCAAACCAACTGTTCCAATGCATCTGAGTGGGTATTTTTACACTATGCATGGTCCTCTTTTGCACCCAAACACGCCAAATCACTTCGTGCTATGTTCAACCGGCTAAATCCCTTAAAAGTCTGAAGTGCAAAATGGTTGCAAACTTCATCATGACATTACTCGGATACCGTAAGGATTAGAAACCTGTCATCTAATCCTATGGGATCATGTTATGCCCCTAAAAAATAACCTATCTCAGTTTTCACTATCTCAAAGGCATTTTCCTATGGCTGCGAGGTTTCTATTGGGGAAAAAGTTGTCAAATGCAAGTAGTGCAAAGTTGCAAAATGGTGCAACTTTTGTTTTACAACTCATGTGACCAAAATAACTATTCCAACACATCTGAGTGGGTATTTTATGCTAGGAATGGTCCTCTTTCATACCCAAACGCGTTGAATCACTCTGAGCTACGTTCAACCGGCTAAATCCCTTAAGAGTCTTAAGTGCAAAATAGCTAAAAACTTCAACATGATGTTACTCAGACACTGTGATGCTTATAAACTTCTTGTCTAAGCCTATGGGATCATGTTGTGCCCCTCTACAATAAAATCTCTCATTTTTCGCTATCTCGAAGATGTTTTCCTATGGCAGCGAAATTTCTCTTAGGGAAAAAGTTGTCAAATGCAAGTAGTGCAGAGTTGCAAAGTGGTGCAACTTTCATTCTGCAACTTGTGTGACCAAACTAACTGTTCCAACGCATCCAAGTGGGTAGTTTTATGCTAGGCATGGTCCTCTTTCACACCCAAACATGTCGAATCTCTCTGAGCTATGTTCAACCGGTTGAATCCCTTAAGAGTCTGAAGTACAAAATGGCTACAAACTTCAACATGACGTTACTCGGACAACGTGAGGCTTAGAAACTTCTATCTGAGCCTATGGGATTGCGTTGTGTCCCTCTACAATAACCTCTCTCAGTTTTCACTATCTCGGAGGCGTTTTCCTATGGCAGCAAGATTTCTCTTGGAAAAAAGTTGTCAAATGCAAGTAGTGCAAAGTTGCAAAGTGGTGCAACTTTAATTCTGCAACTCATGTGACCAAAATAACTATTCCAACACACCCAAGTGGGTACTTTTACACTAGGTATGGTCCTCTTTCACACCCAAATGTAACGAATCACTCTGAGCTACGTTCAACCGACTGAATCCCTTAAGAATCTGAAGTGCAAAATGGCTGCAAACTTCAACATGACGTTACTCGGACACCGTGATGCTTAGAAACTTCTCGTCTAAGCCTATGGGATCATGTTGTGCCCCTCTACAATAACCTATCTTGGTTTTTTCTATCTCGAAGGAATTTTCCTATGGTGGAGAGATTTCTCTTAGGGAAAAATGTTGTCAAATGCAAGTAGTGCAAATTTGAAAAGTGGTGCAACTTTCGTTCTGCAACTCATGTGACCAAACTAACTATTCCAACAGATGCAAGTGGGTACGTTTACGCTAGGCATAGTCCTCTTTTGCACCCAAATGAGTTGAATCGCTCTGAGCTACGTTCAACCAGCTGAATCCCTTAAGAGTCTTAAGTGCAAAATGGTTGCAAACTTCAACATGACAATACTCAGACACCATGACACTTAGAAACTTCTCATCTAAGCCTATGGGATCGTGTTGTGCCCCTCTATAATGACCTCTCCTAATTTTCACTTGGAAGAAAAATTAACATGTCTAAGTCAAGAGCAAGTTATCCCAATCTTGGCAAGGCACATGCTGAGATGGTGCCTCATCATGTTCCAACTAATCAAATTGTTCCAAGCTAGCATGTCTAGGTTCAATGAACCTAACACTTCATAATGCAACAATTTTTTATTGTTGGTTTATATTTAGCAAAATGACAAGTGTCCCCAAATGTAATTTTCTCATTGGTCGAGAGGTAGTTAGTTGTGACTAACCCTAATTAGGGTTTTATTTTGTAATCTCGGTCGTTGATTCGAAATCAATCTTGGCCATTGAATTATATTCGAGGAGCCTATAAATTGAGCTCACCCCTCATTTGTAAACCATGGGAGCATCCATCGCATACTACGAATTCACTACCTTGTCTATGCTTTCGCTTACTATTATGCTTTCATAGATTTTTTCCAAGCATCCATCGCTTGTCCAAAAGCACTTGTTGTAGGCTCTTAGCCATAGTAGCAAGATAGTGAACTGTTTGATAAAATGCTTTAGTAGACATGTATGAAAAATGTGGTAGCATAGACAAGGTAGTAAACTATTTGAAAAAATGCCTCAAAGAAATGTGGTCTCATGGTAATGGAATGCCATGAAAATCCAGGGAATTTGGTTGTCATGGCATTCCATCACCATGAGACCCCATTTCTTTGAGGCATTTTTTCAAATAGTTCGCTACCTTGTCTACGTTATTGCTTACTATTACACTTTGATGGATTTTTTCCAAGCATCCATATAGCTTGTTCAAAAACACCTATTTTAGACTCTTAGCCATAGCAGCAAGGTAGTGAATTGATTGATAAAAGTCTTTGGTAGACATGTATGAAAAATGTGGTAGCATAGACAAGGAAGTGAACTGTTTGAAAAAGAATCCTCAATGAAATGTGTTCTCTTGATGATGGAATGGAATGATAAGCACATTGAGACCACATTTCTTTGAGGTGTTTTTTTGAATAGTTCACTGCCTTGTTGGTGCAGGAACACCAAGCCTCCTGATATGGTATTGAATGGTCATGGATGGAATTGTGGTTAAGATAGGAGAGTTTGAGTTTTTTCTTGTTTCAATAAGGTCTACTTAGACCATTCTCATGTTTCCAAAATGATTTAGAGTTTTCATTTGATAATTTGGCCATAACTTGTAATCATGTTAAAAAATTTCAAGATGGTCAAATGTTGTCAAGGTAAGTAGAATAGGAAGTCATTTAAGAGGGTCTAGGGGATTAGGAAATAATAAAGAGTTAGAAGGAGGAAAATGTCAAATTTGTAAGTTGCATAAATGCAGCAAATTTGAAAACCAACAACTACCTCCTTTGAAAAGTTGTTACTTGGTAGTTATATACATTGGGAGAAGTTGGATTTGAATGTAATCATTATAAAAGCCTCAAAAATGGCTCGTGTAGGGTTGTTGAAGGTAGTTTGAAGATTGTACACATTTTCTTTTCATGAAATACAACGTTCTCAACAACTTTTTTCCTATTTTTCTAAACTTTGAAGGCTTGGCACAAACCTATATAGCCTGCCTTTGCTCAAAAACTTCTTAAATATTTTAGGTACATGTGTTGGCTCTCTAATGCTTAAGATTTGGGGTCTTAATTGTGCAAATTGAGGGAGAAATCTTTATTTTTCTAGGACTGCTCGTTTACCCTATTTTGGGGGTTTTGAAAGGGGACAAAATGGGTTTCTAAGACTTCCACCCATTGTATAGTCCTCTAACTTGGTGGATAGGCTTAGATAGGTGAAATAAACATGTATGCATTTTTTTTGTGCGGGGAAGGTGTATTTCTTGATTTCGATGAGTCCCTAGGGTTGTTTCCTTTGGAAAATGCATGAATTGAATGGGTATAGACCTAAACCTGATGATGGGGTATTAGGAAAAGTTATTTTATGAAATTTTAAGCTTGTGGGGGTGAATTCAAGGGTGTTTGACCAGGTGGCAAGTTTAGGAAGGGCCTGTAAGTGTCTTTTTCAATAAACCCCCATCAAAAGTACACAAAACAAGGGTTTTTGGGTTTGGTGTGGAGGTGGTCGTACAAATGAAATATAATGGGGTATTTTGGGGTTTGATAACCTGAAAATTACTTCCCTAAAGTCTTAGAGTGTGTTCAAAAGTTTAAGAGGGGGGTCCTTTGTAAAATTAACCTATTTTGAGGCCTAAAACGGTGAGAAAGTCAATTTTCCCAAATTTGTTCCAAACGAGTCATATGGGGGGCTAAGATGTGTTTTGTAACTCTATAATGGGTGTCTAAATCATCATTATTATTTTCAAGTGTTTTGGGAACTTGTGGAGTTAAGTGCCTAAAAATGGGTTTGCACTACTACTAGGTTTGCAAGGGTGAAAGTGGGAAATCCTACCTTTGATTGATTTCAAAATTTGGGAGTTTTTTGGACTGGTCCAATAGATCATTTTAATCTTGTTAGATGCCTCTTGAAGGAAAGTTGATACTTTGAGTGGGTCTGGGTCTTTTCTCTCTGCATCACTTGTCTATGCTATTGCTTCTTATTATGCTTTGATAGATTTTTTCCAAGCATCCATAGCTTGTTTGCAAGCACCTATTTTAGGCTTTTAGCCATATCAACAAGGCAATCAGTTGTTTGATAAAATGCTTTGGTAAACATCTACAAAAAATGTGGTAGCATAGACAAGGCAATGAATTGTTTGAAAAAATGCCTCAAAGAAACGTGGTCTCATGGTGATGGAATGGCATGAAAATCCATAGCAATTTGCATGTCATGGAATTCCATCACCATGAGACCACATTTCTTTCAGGCATTTTTTTTAAGCAATTCATTGCTTTGTCTATAGTATTGCTTGTTATTATACTTTTGATATATTTTTTCCAAGCAGCGATAGCTTGTTCGAAAGCACTTGTTTTATGATTTGAGCCATAGCAACAAGGAAATGATCAGTTTGAAAAATACTTTGGTAGACATGTATGAAAATTGTGGTAATATAGACAAGGCAATGAACTATTTGATAAAATACGTCAAAGAAATTTGGCCTCATAGAATGCCATGATAAGAAAATGCAATTGGCAACTCCTCCTACTTATTAGTTATGCAATGTGAAGTAATTGCATAACTGCTTAGGTTGACTTTGTAAAAACTATATTGTAATTGAATTTTTTTCATCTAGTAGCATCTAGTTATTAATTATGTAGTGTGAAGTAATTATTTGACTTTGAAAGATGTGCAATAAAATGTAATCAATGATATGAATATAAACTACAAAAAATTATTTTTTACAATTCATTAGTTAAAATCTTTATTTTATTTGCTCTCTATATCTCTATATGCTATGGAAATACCTTTCAATTTCAAAATAAATAGATTTTATCTCTTCTTCTACAATTTTACGCTTTTTTTTAGATGTGCTTTTTGCTGACTCTCAATAATTCTTATGCTTTTGGTTTGTCAAAATTTTCCTACAAGATTTTTGTTGCTATTTATTCAAAGCATGAATCATATTCATGAATGCATACACTATATGATTTTTTTAGTGAATAAGTGAAGTATACAGTGAATAATTGATACAAGTAATTGAATATTCCAAAGGATCCAAAGGATTAAGAATGGAGCTTATTTGGACATACACTTTAGATGTATTTTATTGATCAATCATATGTTTAACATGCCAGGTATGTAAACAAAATCCTCCTACATCATTCCCTCATGGTATTTACATATATCTCGTGCTTCCTTTGAAATGGTGGTCGGAGTATGTTGTTTTTTTCTTCGAACATCTGCTAGTTCTCCTCTGTTATCTATTAATAATAGTATAAAATGTAAAGATGTTATAGATGAGATTTGCATGTGGCATGCCATATTGCAGGATGTGATGATTGCCGGATTTAGTAGTCATTATTGACTTTCGATCATTGCCACGTCCGTGCTTTGGGTGACAACCATCGCGATGCGGTAGCTGCCGTGCGTACGTGAAAATTTCTGTAATAGTTCAAAAGAGCAAATATAATGTCAAATCAACTAATATGTTGCATACCCTCTGTTGGATCATATGGCTATTGTTGCAACAACTTTGTGGTCCATCGTGCCACCAACATCACCAGGGTTGTTTGATGTCAACATCTACAAATGGTAAATGAAAGAGTAAATGGTAAGGTGAACTATTAAATGTTAATGGGATGGGATTAGGAAGGAATAAAGGAACAAAAAGTGAATTAGGAGAAGATAATGTGACATGATCAAGGAATACAAATGCAATGTTTGTGTTTCTCATCAATTTTTTAGATTTGTATATGCAAAATTATGAAAAATAGCTAACATTGTTTTACAACACCATTATTGAATAAAGGCTACCTAAGTGTAATGTCCTTGAGGAAATGAATTGTGAGGTGTGGAGGTCGAAGGTCCACCAGGAAACTATTTGAAATCCAAATCATGTTATGAGACAAACATTCAAATATAAAATTCAACTGTTCAAATGCAATAATAATATCTTTAATACTAGTTGCATACTTGTGGACTCAATGTCAAGAACAAATAAGGGTTTGTAGGAATGGGGCACATCTCATGAACACTCTGACCCTGGAATTTCATCAAATCAAAATTCTACATATTTACTTATTCTTAAATTTCAAAATATAATTTAATAAACAACATTAAATGAACTTGTTGAATTTTACCTAACTGTCAATGCCGAATGTATCATTCAGCAAATCATCTATGAAAGTCATCGCCTCTACAACTGTTGTAGGTTGTTTAGTTGCATCCTGAGCACTTTGATAATCGTACGTGAAAACTGCACCACAAGCACCACAATGGTGGGGTGGAGCTTAGGGCCTACACGTCTCCTCCACACTAGGATCTCCTAGAGGCCTCACACACTATAAAATGGTTTGGGTGAGTGAGCCAATCGACTCTAGCATGTCCACCTCTACACTATCCTTAACAATGGAAGGAACAACGACATGCTCCACCATAGGTCTAGCCAAGGGTCTCGGTGCCAACTATGGATTATGTCATGCAATAGGTCTATCATGTGTGGAGCCCCCACCTCTACCTTGAAAGTCTAAGACGTCAAAATAATTTGGCATCTTATTGAGGATAAACTCACAATAGAGTTTCCTCAAAAAGTATTGTGGTACCTCATGGTTATTGCATGGAGGTTGGTCAAATACCATCCACCACCGCTCCCAAAATTTGTTTTTAATTAACTCATGGTGGCACCAATGGATGGGGAACCTCCTGCATGTATGAGACAAAGGTGTGTTGGTTTTTGGGTCGATAAATAGGGCACACAAGTCAGCTTTTCTAATTTTTTGTATTTTTAACATCTACATATGACAAACCTCTAGCATAATATTGCCTCATCTCATGCCTCTTATTTGACCAAAAAATTATTTTCTCCCTCATTTCTCCTACATGAGATACAATTGACTTCAATGATTCAACAATCCCTCTCCTATAAGGGTGGGTTTCGGCATGCTCAGTTAATCTTCCAATTTATTGTTCAATGTCTCTTTTATTGTTTTCAATTTGATTTAGAATATTTTCTTGTGTTCCTTAAGGATGCCTATGAATTGATGGAGGGGTTTCAGGTTTTTCTTGAATAGGAGGCTCTTCCTAAGGGGGTGACTATGAATTCTCAAAGTTTCGAGGTGGAGATTCATTCCCTGATAATTAGAACAAAATTTTATGATAAAAACCTATTTCAATCTGCATTCTAAATCAAATTTGAAATAAATTGAATAAAAATACATACCTCTTCGCAATCTTTGACGTCTCTGACGTGTTGGCGGCATCCTCATGAAAGATAGCAAGCTAACGATGCAAATAATGGATGATATTTGGCGAGCGCAAGTTGCAAGCCTCCAATCCTCCAAGCCAAGCCACGGGTTGAAGAAAAATGAGGGTTTGAAATACGTTTTGAGATTTTATTTTTATTTTCCATTTGGCACTCGTCAAATTTGACGTGTGCCAAATGGCCAATTGCGACCTTTTTTGTGAATTTTTACAATTTGACACCTAAATTGTGTCACAGATTGGTGCACTTACCCAAAAACGTTCAACAATCAAATGAAACAATAAAATAATGCTTCACTTTAGGACAACTATGTCATCCAAACCTTTTAGTATTGATGACTTGGATAAGTTAGATAAAGCTCTAGAGAGAGCTTCCTCTCTCCAAGTTCATTCACTAAGGCTTGTGATGACAAACCCAAACCATCCAACGATAACTTCTCTCCCAAACCTTTTAATAGTAATGACTCTGATATGTTAGATGAAGCCCTTGAGGACTTCATCTCACTAGTGCCATCCACTAAGGTTTGTTGTGATCAACCAAAACAAAAAGATGTCAATGTAATTCAACCTCAACTTATCCTTTACCCACCTTCGCATCAACCTCAACCTCGGCCTAAACCTAATTTTACCCTTTACCCACCTTAGCATGATGTTGTTTCACACACACATTACACTCGAAATAATCTGCAACCACAACAACCCAATCCCACATCCTTACCCTTACCAAACCCCATCTTACCTAGTGCTCCTCGCTTAAATTCACACCTTAGGAAGTATGATCTCATTGAAAAACTTAAGAATACTCCTACAAAGATATCCCTTTGGGATCTTCTTCAAAATTCACCAAATTATCATTCAATGCTCCAAATAGCATTGCAACAAATAGTGGTTCCTCCTGGTACAAACACAAATGATGTGGTAGCTCTTATAAAATGAATGAATACAGTTAATGTAGATATTACCTTTCATCAACATGAGCTCCCTCCATTGGAATTAAGGAAGCAAAATGAGGCCTTTATGATCATTTCTCAATACACTACAATAGGCATCAAACGAACCCTTGTTGACAATGGCTCTACCCTTAATGTGTGAAATATAAAGCTCTTAGATCAATTATGTGTGGATAAATTACAAATCAAACCTGATTCCTTATCTATTAGAGGATTTGACAATACTAGAAAACAACTGCTCAGTGTAATCACTTTGCCTATAACAGTCAGAGTAGCTACCCTGCAAACTCCTATTCATGTCATGCCCTATGATCTTGCATATAATCTTCTCTTGGGAAGGCCATAGATTCATGAGATGCATGTGGTACCTTCGACCCTTCATCAGGTAATGAAATATGTCTATAACAATGTAATATAGGGGGATTTTCTACTCACAAGTTCTCTTCATTCAGAGAGCCTCATAGGGCGAACTGCACTATACTACCTCAATGTAACAATAGCGAGAGTTTCAGAATCTGAAAGAGTGGGTCAGAGAGATTTTCTGGATAGACTAACGAGCTCTCTGCCAAAGGATTTCAACGTAGAATTCAGATGACAACGTGACATGCTGGCGTCTCATACGGACCAGAAAGCAAGTTTATCTCAGAAAGTGCCTAAATGACCACTTCTACTTCAAATGCTAAAAATCATAGAATATAGTAAAATAACAGAAAGTGATAGAATTGAGATAAAGTAAAGAGTAAATGATAAAGATGAGGAGAAGAAAGGAAGGAAATACTTACAACTGTGTGAGTGATGAAGCTTCCAGCTCGTGAGTGTATTCAATACCTACACACAAGAGGGAGAGATAAATGGTTGGGCAGTTGTATAGGGGCCTGCCTCAGTCAGACCCCGTTTTGGTGTTCCCACCTCCACAAACAACCAAATAGATAGAGAGAAAAGTAGAAATGAAGAACAGAGCACTTAAAGCACTACAAAACAGTGTTATGCTACTCAACCAAGTAATAGAGGAGAGGAGTGAAATCTTACCACCTCCACTAAGATAACTCAAGGCTAATGGGGGAGAAAATGAGAGGAACTCAAGCCTTTGTTGCAATGGTGTTTTGTTCCACACTTTCTCTATTAAAGTGGTGGAGTGTTGATGTTGTTGCTATGAAGTGTAGAGTGTTTGGAGATTGAAGAGATGGTGGAGAAGCTGCTTAGAGCTTGAGAAGAGCTTGTGAAGCTTGTGAATGAAGTGGAGAAGCTCTTAGAGAGATGTGAAGGGATGTGCAGAAGATGGAAGAAGATCTGAAGAGATGAAATGCTTGTTCAAGGAGTGAATATGAAGAAAAGATAAAGAGAGACAACCATATTCAGGTCGGTCGGCCAAGTAGGGTGTTAAAAATTGACCCCCAATGGGAAGTGTAACACCTTTATAGGCTTCAGACGCAGGAATATGTTAGGGACATAAGCACGTCACACGGACATCTGCACGCCGTGTAGGCGTCCCCAAAAGAAACACCTCCGACGATGCTCAAAACAAGCACCAACTATGATGCAAGCAGTGGGATTAGGTGGAATTAAGCCTCTGATCTTGGTTTTCTAAGGTGGATAAAGGAAAAAAGGGGATTTGCACATGGGGTGCAAATTTTCTCTTATACAAACAATAAATTTTATCAAGTTGAAATAGACCCCAAGCCTGAGAGTTGTTTATAACTTGAAAAGGGAACAACAAGTCCTCTGAACACATTGATTCCAACATCTCATAGTGAACCCCTTGAGATTAGCAAACAAGAAGAAGAATCTGTGTCTAAATTGTTAGATGATGATTGGGGTACATTAGAATTCACACCTTCATTTATGAATGAATAGATAATCACCCAAAAAGAAGATGAAAACCTTGAACAACCAATGGTTATGTCAACTCAGAATTCGGTAGAATCTTCCCAAATATCTACCTCATCTCCTTTGGAAGAAAATACAACATACACAATGAATTTTGATGAGATAGATTATCAAAATCCTCCTAACCTGAAGGAAATGGAAATACTATATGGGAAAGGTTATGCACTAGTGAAACAATTGGGATATAATGGTAAAGGATGTGGAAAGAATGAATAAGGCATCAGAGTTCCTATAGAACCTAATACACAAGAGATAAAGACTAGTTTGGGATATTCCTTTTCTAAGACAACAAAAGAAACTCAATGATCATCATTAAACATCAACACCATCACATGTAAATTGAGAACCAATCTTATGCTAAAGTATCCTAAATTTCTTGATATGGATTCCCCACCATCCTGGGAGTATGTGGAAAGTGATGAAGCCTTGAAACAAATGTTAGGTGCTTCTAGTAAACCATCTTCTTCCAAACGAAACGTTACCTACACTATGATAAGTACCAAGCCACACAATACTAATACTAATGAGAAAAGAATGGAACCATATGCTCCTAAATCTCCTAAGTTAAATGCACTCCCCTTAGGAGATAAAATTGATATACCAATGGACATAGACGATAAAGAAAAAATCATTAAGATTTGGCAATGCCTCTATGATGAAGAACAAGAGGATACTACAACCTTGCTCCATGATTTTCCTGAAATTTTTTCTTGGAAATATTCAATATGCCAGGAATAGACTCGAAGATAGTAACACATAACATTGTTCTTATAAACAATGTTAAGCTTGCTCAACAAAAGATACAAAAAATGAATCCTAAGATAGCCTTGCATGTTAAGGGAGAACTCAAAAATCTCCTTGATGCAAGTTTCATTCTCCCTATTGATTATTCTCCTTGGATCTCAAATATTGTTGTCGTTGCTAAACCTGATAATCGTATTAGGATATGTACCGATTTTCATGACTTGAATAAAGCCTCCTTAAAAGATGATTTTCCTCTTCCTAATATTGACATGATTGTGGATTCAACTACTGGACATGCTTTGTTGTCATTCATGGATGGATTTTCTGGTTATAATCAAATATTCATCAACCCACAAGATCAATACAAGACAACATTTACAATTGTTTGGGGAACATTTTTTTGGGTTATGATGCCTTTTGGATTAAAGAATGCAGGCGCAACTTATCAAAGAACAATGACATTGATATTTCATGATTACATACATAAAATCTTGGAAGATTATGTTGATGACGTCCTTTCCAAATCCTTAACACGCCAAGACAATGTGAATGTCCTTCGACGAATCTTTGAACGAATGCGTAAAACACAACATGAGACTCAATCTGAAAAAATGTGTCTTTGGAGTAGATAGTGGAAAACTCTTAGGGTTTATTATATCTCACAGAGGCATTGAGGTGGACACAAATAAAATTGACACTATCATAAACATGCCACCTCCTAGGTACATTTCTCAATTATGCACATTACAAGGAAGAATTCAATCCATCAGTCATTTTGTCGCCTCCTTAGCTGATCGAACGTTACCTTTCACACATCCCCTCAAGAAGGATGTGCCTTTTGATTGGAATGAGGATTGTAAATAGGCCTTTGAGAGTTTGAAGGAATACCTTGCAACTCTACTTGTTTTACAACCTGTCATGCCAAACAAACCATTCATCCTTTATATAGCCGCATCTTCCCATGCTCTTGCAGCATTGTTGGCTCAACATGATGATAATGGAAAAGAACATCATGTTTATTACATTAATCAAACTTTAATCGATTATGAAACGTGATACACACCAATCGAAAAAAAAATGTTTGGCTCTTTTATTCGCTACTAGTAAGTTGTGACATTATTTACTAAATGCAAAAATTCAAGTCATGACAAAATTTGATCCTCTCAAACATCTTTTTAACAAAGCAGACTTATTAGGACATTTAGCTAAATGGGTTATGTTTTTAACTAAGTTTGACCTAAAGTTTGTTTTACAAAAATCAATTAAAGGTCAAGCCTTGATCGATCACTTAGCCGATGCTCCTTCTCCTTTGGCATTACCTAGCACATTTGACTCTTTTCTTGATGATAGTGTGTTGAAAACAAATGTTTCTACATGGGAATTATATTTTGATGAATCTAAATGTAGAACAGGCTCCAATGCTAGAGTGATATTAATTTTTCCTAAAGGAAAGCCTATTCCCTTGTCGTATTGACTAAATTTCCTATGTACGAATAACACTACTAAATATGCGTCCTTAATTATAGGATTATGTGCTACTTTAATCATGGGCATTAAAGATATTAAGATCTTCGGTGATTTGCAATTAGTGATCAAACAAATAAATGGAGTGTATCAAGCTAAACATGATAAATTATCAAAATATAAGGATATTACAATGTCCTTGTTGGTGAAATTTGACTCATTCACCATTTATAACATCCCGCAAAAAGATAATAGACATGTGGCCGCAATGGCGAGTGTTGCTTCTCTTATATCTCCCCCAGATCCTTCAAAGGATGTTATATTCACTGTTCACCCAATCCTAAAACCTTCAATCATTGATAGTACCATAGAATCGTTAACAACAACCAAGGATGATTTGAGTGAATGGTATGATGCCATATATAATTATATAAAAGATGGTACCATTCCCGAACCTATAACAAATAACACCCGAGCTCATTTAAAACAATTAGCCACCAAGTACATAATTATTGCCGATGTGTTATCTAGAAGGTTCTTTGATGGCATTTTACTTAGATGTCTTAAGGATTCTAAAATCAATATGGCACTCGAACAGGATCATGCAAGCAGTTGTGGAGGTCATTTCGGTGCAAAGACCCTAGCAAAAAAACTCCTTCGTACTAGCTACTACTGGAAAAATATGGAAAAAGATTGTTTTGCATATGTTAAGCGATGTCACAAATGTCAAGAACATAGCCATTTGTTTCATGTTCCTGCTTCTGAGCTCTGTGCCCAAATCCCTATTTGGTCATTCTCTATATGGGGGTTGGACATTATTGGAAAAATCTCACCACCATCTTCCATTGGACATACATTTATAATCATTGCAACTGATTACTTCATGAAATGGGTAAAGGCTATTCCTCTTTGATCTAAAATAGCTAAGGTAATATGTCTTTTCATCTTAGAACACATTATTGCTCATTTTGGACTCCCTTCCACATTAGTCTCTGATAATGGTACACCATTTAAGAATAATGATGTGAAGAAAATTTTGGAGACCTTCAATATTCAACATCATTTTTTGACACCTTATTACCCATAATCTAATGGTCAAGTTGAATCAACTAATAAAATCCTTGAACAAATTTTGAAGAAAACTATTAATAGTAATCATAGGGACTAGCACACACAATTGCACTATGCACTTTGGGATTATCGCACAAGTGTTCGATCCTCCACTAGAGCCACACCTTATAACCTAGTTTATGGTACTGAGGAAATCATGCCCTTGGAATTAGAAATCCCAACATTACAGATTTCTCTTCAAGGTATGGTTGACAACAACACTTATAAGGAAGAATGATTACACCAACTTGAGATGCTCGACGAACAACACATTAACGCTCTTGAGCATCTCTAAGCTTATTGCAAAAGAAAACAACACTATTACAATCTCAACATTATTCCTCACACATTTCACAAGGGTGACTTAGTTCTATCTGCAAATCAGCATAACGTTAGCGCCGACCCTAATGAAAGAGGAAAATTTAGTCCTAATTGATTAGGACCATATATAGTTGACAAAAGCTTTGGGTCTGGTGTGTATGTCTTAACAAAACTCGATGGCACACCTCTTAAAGAGCCTATCAATGTTGTGCATTTGCGTCAATATTATGTCTAATCCCTTTTGAATAGTATGAATGATAAATCAATGTTGTTAAAGTTATGGGGTCATATCCTATATGCTTTCACATTGCTTCGTTCTTGAAAAACCCATCATGTGTATGTCTTGGACACTAAAATGATTATTTAATTTATTTTTGTTTCATGCTATTCAAATTCATCTTGTGTGTTATGATAAGTTAAATTTAATTTAGCATAACATACACACTCATCATGTTGTATCTAAAACAACAATTGTAATATGTTTTAATTACATCACATAAACTTTGTTAAATCATGAAGACACTAATTAAGTAATCTTGCAAAGGTTATTTAATTAATCACATTGCCATTTAACATTCAAACACATTAAGACAAATCATAAAACATAAAATTCTCATATATATATCCAATTTTTTATGTAAATATCATCATGATATGCAATATCACTAAGGTTTGTGAGAACTAGACCCCTCAAGCTCTGGTGTTGGTGATCCGGTAGTAGGACGTTGGGAGACAGTCGTATGTAATCATGACCACAATCCACCGAACCTAAGTGCAAACTCTAGGCCCTATATTCGTCCAAGGGCCACCCAATGCTCTCCTACTATTTGCTCCCTCTCCGCCTGTAGCTATGATACCTCTACCTATAGTCTCTGAACCTCTACTGGAGTATGGGAAGACTCTCTTGCGGTCTCGGCTTGGTAGAGCCATCTCCTCACACTCTCATACGCTACTTGTAGCCTCACGAATGGTCTAAGTGACTCTGGATCCTCATCCACGATGGGTGGGGCACATAATCTGAGTCCATATCTTCCTCGTTGATGGATATAGGAACTATCTTTGCAACCACCTGACAGTAGAGCCCCCACTAGTCTCTCGTCACTCCTGCAAGGTAGAAACAATACACAATTAGTAAGCATCATCATGATATATATATATAATGTGAATAAGCACTAAAATTACATACATAAAATAAAATATCATCACCTATATCTCTGGTAGGCTAAGCAATCTCGACATCATCCTATGTAGGGGGCATAGAAGATGTGCTAGCCTCTCCTTGACTATCAGTATTGGTGCTTGTTGCAGCTACTACTCGTGATCTCGTCATATGAATGGGAGAGGGATCTCCCCACTCATGTCGATCCTCAGCTATTGCCTCATCACTCTCACTCAGGGGTGGCTTCTCCTCCTCATCCTCCTCCTCTCCCTCTTGGCCATCATAATCTGGATTTGCATCCTCATCGTACTCATTGTCAATAACATCAGTGAATATATCTACAACCCTGTAGCATGACTCCTCAACCCTATCCTCTATCATCTCCCTCATCTGGTAGTGGACCTGCATCTCCCACTAGCTCGTCCATCGGGAATACTAGTGCTAGTCGTGTCATTGTCCACCACTCCTCATAATCCCTTGTGGCATCGACGCCGTCTGTGTTGGAGACTAGAGGTTGTTCGTGATCAAAGAAGTCAGAGTCACTCTCCACCACATGGTCTATGGTGAGTCACCCTATATCACCTAGTCTTCAGGAACTCTGCAATGACCTCCTGAAAGAGGATTGTGCTCAAGGTGGTGTCTGAATCTATCCAAATTGTCGCATGACTCAATCGTAGTAAAAAGTGCGTACTACGTGGTCATGTTGGCCAACCATAAATCTATCCAGTTGCAATCTTCTCAACTATCTAGTATGATCTAGCCATTGTAGCGTCAGCTAATAAGGTCTCCAAAGGATCTCATCCTCCTCTAGTCAGTCAAATCGTACTCTCCAAAAGTGCAAATCACCATGCTGCCATAGTCATCATAGAGGATAGTCGAAAGCTCGAGGATACCTACCGTTGTAGCACATGGGTAGCTGACTGGTCTAGTGCACATAATATGCTCTAGGAACCACACCTGTAGAAGCGTATAGTGTGCCCTATTGTCCACCTACCAAAATACAAATCACCCAAGATCATAATACAAATGTGCCAGGATACACTGACCCCAAGCATACACTATGCAATGCTCTACCATCCCTCAAATCAAATGGACTAGTCCTCCCTTGAGGTGCATTGTCTGCCCATCAGGGATAAGAACTAGTGCTACAACATGCATCATAATCTGTCTAACCACTGGCACTCATGAGTATAATAGCATCAACAGATCAATTCACACTCTCACCTGATAATCATGAACTAGACCATCTAGACAGTACTGTAAATCGGCCTTCTGCTCATTGAAGGTGCGGTCTCTCCGAAAATGTACCCGCTCTCCCTAAATTGGAACATGGAGAATACAGTGAACATCCTCTAAGGTGATCATCATCTCCCCTGTCAACAGATGAAATGTGCATGTATCTGTGTCCCAGCACTTGCAGAGAGCCATCAACATAGCATCGTGGTACCTCATGGGGGGCATGAGGTACGCCCAATAGATTCCTAGGACTTGAAGGTGCTCTGTCTCTTCTACTGATAGTGATGGGGCTAGATCTCTCAAAAATATCAACTATCTACCCCCTAATCATTGCCATGATCGGGTGGGTACCTATCAAAATCACAACAATATGCTCTAAAACTCATCTAATATCTTTAATGTTTACATTACTCATTATGCAAGTGTACTAAAGTTCATCTAGTGTTCTTTCCTAAAGGCCCTAGACACTTTAGAACTCTTTTGGGACACTTCGCAAAGAAACAAGACACTTCGCAAAGAAATGGGACACTTTGCGAAGAAACGGGACACTTTGTGAACAAAAGGGACACTTTGCAAAAAAAAATTCAAGATCCTAAATTAACCTAGATATTCATAAAAATAATTACATAATTACATAAACACATAACACAAATAGAAGAATCGACTCACCTCGTGTTGATGCTCACCATGTGCCACCTAGTCTCATAGCACATCTAGTTTCACAAGTGTGTAACCACATCTACTCGGCATCTTTTACTCTTCTCTCATCACTCTCACGCTACAAGAAGGTAAAATGAAATAGTAAGTGACAAAATACTTCACTTTCAACTCTTTTCATTCTTTTTAATCTTATGCATCACATTAGGGTTTTTCCTCTCTTAAGACTTAATAAAGTGATTTTTATTCAAACCATCCTATCAGGTGCTAGGGAACTCTATTTTCAATGTCGTTTGATGCATTGGAATCATGATTTCATACCCAACATCATCAAATGTCTATCGTTATGTGGCATGGTACTTGGAAATTTCCTACAATATGATGTTCCTCATTCAATGTGGCTAGTTTGCTACCTTGATTCCACCTTCGTAAAGCAAGCAGAATCAAGGGGGCATACATCTACCCTCAAATTTGAATCTTAGAAGTTAGAAAAAAAGGATTTTCGGACAACTAACAAATTCATGTTGTAGGATAAGGTTCCTAATGTTGTGGTTTTGTAGATAACTACACTGGGGACTTCATTCTCCCCTCTTTTGAATGAGTATCCTTTTATAGTAAAGTGTATTGTTTAGAGTCCTTTAGCTTACATATGCACGTAGAGTCATATGGGTGCTAAAGTGGGAGCTTAATGTGTCACCAAAAATTGTATACTCTTGAAGAAAGAGACAATTTCATAATTAATTTGGTCCTATTTTAGACACCCTTGCATCAATCACCCCTTAAAAACTACATTTATAGGCCCCTATTGCTCATGGTTTTGGACTTTAGGGCCTATTCCACTCACAAATCATATAAATTCAGACAAGCAATACTTAAACCACACAAATTTCATGAAACCCACCTCAAAAATCCCTAGTGGGACTAAGTCACCCAGGGTGGTGACTTAGTCCCTTTTGAGGTATTTTTCACTTTTGAGCAGGAAAATCACCAACTTAATTCAAAATCTTGAGGGATGTCAGCCTGTGAAGTTAAAATAATGAATAATTCAGTGTTAATGCCTATAAATACATGTTTTTAGGTCTTTTTTTACAACATTAAGTCATTTTTACAAAGCAAATTCAAGAGTCGAGCCAAATATCTTTCACAAGAAGATTCATTACTCTTTCTACAACAAAGTTGAAGCTTTAGGGCAGCAAGCTAGGGTTTTTGCAAGTCTACAAGCTCAATTTTTGTTCAAGATCTTACATTGCAAAGGGTTGATCATGGATTCCTATGGTGAATCGTGGAGAAATCTAGGTTGAGGAGATGCAACTAGCCATCAAATCAAGCCTAAAGACTTGTTTTCAAAGTGATTCCATCTTCCATTTTCTATCTTCAACCTAAGAAAGGTTTTCATGTCATTAAGATTCATCTCTAATGTGATTTTGTATCTTTTAGGGTGAGTCTTACATTGTTTCAAATCCATTTATGCATCTTATTCTTACACATTAGAATAGGGTTGCATCTTATTTTCAAACTTCCTAGTCTTAGACACACTTAGGGCTAGGGTTTTATGCAGATTTTATCTATTCCAAGGCTTAAATTCCAACTAGGGGTTTGACCAAGGAAAACCCCCATTAGAAACCAATTTATACTTTGTTTTGCAAGTAATTTTGCAAATTCAGATTTAGATTTTCGTCAAATAAATAGAGTGTAGACTATGGGCTTCTATTTCCACTTTCAGATTTGCAGAAAATCCCAAGTGGACTAAGTTTCCCATAGTGGCGACTTAGTCCCACTGCATTGGTTTTTCAAAAAAAATTACAATTTCATTTGGCAGAAACAACTTTCTGGACAGTTTTCTTGATCTATGACTAAGTCGCCCAGCTTGGCGTAAGTGTCCCAGTTGGCTCAAAAATCAAGTTTTCCAAAATTCCAGAGGTCTCTGTAATCTCCTGTCTGCTCTTCATCAGTTTCCAAGTGCATAGTTTCTATTTAGTATCTTTATTTTGTTCTTTATTGCATCCATTTCATCATTCTACATATCACAGTGTGTTTTCCAATACTTTGCATTTCTTAGGTTTAACATCACTAAATCATTTCTTTTTCAGTTTATTGCATTTAGATATCATAATTAGGCATATTACATCCCTCATTGCATTAATCTTGAGTGTAGACTTTAGCATTTTGGGTCCATTTCTCTCCTTTTCGGTGAAAAACCTAAAAGAGTTAGAGAACCCTTGGACACCCAAAATCATTGTCCACATCTACAAATTAAAATTAGTCAAAGGTATTTTGAAATGAAAAATATTTTTTATGTCAAAATAAATAGCATGCATACAACTTATTTTTGTAGAGTATATATTGAGTTTTCTAATCATTGTGATGTTTATCATAATATATGTGTAGATTTTTCTACTAATAATGTTTTAAAGAAGTGTAAGAAATAGGCTCTTCCTAGATCTTCAATAGATTTCATATCGAGCATTTTATGTCAAAGATTGGATGGTCAATTATTCTACAATAAATTATGCTTGGATGGCACATGTGAACATTGTGGTGGCTTGGAACATTTTCTAACTTGTCTACATATGGAGAATATGCATGCAAGCATAAACAAACTAGTAAGATTTAGAAAATATAAGGCAATGAAATTTACTCTAAAATATGACAAAGAAGAAAAAAGGTGTGAATCAAGGTGAGTGAAAAGATACTAGTATATCAGTTTATATTCTATTTTTCAAGAAAATATAGTAGATGAGTATGCAAGGAATGCCCATAGAGATTGATGTTTGGAATTCCAATTCAAGTTATGCAAGGACACGTTTCCACTTGGTATCATCACTTTAGTTGTTGACTTTGTAAAGAACTACACACTACAACCACATATTGAGGGACAATCATAGTATTACAACTCCATGTAGGTTTCTATATTTGTGCATATAGTGTTCATTCATGCACATGATAGTATATAGGAAGACAAAAAGATCTTGAGGGAGTATCATTTTTATATTAGTGGTAATCACACATTTTCTATAGAGTTTGTGTAAGGTTGCTTTCAGATGTTCTATTGTGAGTTGGCTAGAAAGAACATATCATTTGGTCAACATATTATATTATTAGATAATTATGCACCATAATTCAAGAACTCATGAATGTTTTAATGGTTGAGTAGGATGCATAATATCACTGGTGTTTAGCATATGTATAATTTCTTAGAGGTCGGGCATGGAAAGGGGGAGCATGATGGTGCAAGATCATATATTAAAAGAGCCTTAGTATGAGAAGATTTGAAGGACAAAGATAATACAAATTTGACAAATGTACAACATCTATCATCAAATGATGGAAGGATACAATGGGTCCAGATAATGAAGGTAAGTAAATGCAGTTCGTATAATTTTTTGGTTGGCAAATGATACTAACATTACAAAATATGAGGATTTTTGTACGTTGATAGGATTGAGTGAGCTACACTCTTTTAGAAGCTCAAATGCAAGTCCATGGTGTATTCATATGAGGAAAATGGTGTGCTTTTATTCTCCATGTACAAATTAGGCTTTGGGTGAGTGTGTGTCAGAAGAGTGGGTTGATGAATGGTGTACAAGAATTCTAAGCTCACTTGAGACATAACGACTCCCAATAGCACTACAACTCATAAAGATGGAATCATCAGTTGAATTTGAACACCTATCAAATATAGTTCAACCAAGTAATATCTACATGCATAATTTAATAAAATTCAATATTTTATCTTGTTGTTTAGCTTTTTTGTATTGTTGACTAAATTTATATAATTGAATGCACATATCAATGTAGGGTATATTTATGCAATTATTGCAAATGAAGAAAATGAAGAAGGAATGGATTATTATTTGTATTGTTGTGTTAAGGAAAAAAAGAAATTGGATCCCCCTATTATAGATGGAGAAAACATCAAGTATCCTATAGGGCTAGTGGTTGTTACTAGAACATAGCTTAGAAGGTACCCAATAAAGAAGTATGATGTGTGGGTGTTTGAGGACTTTAACATGCATCAAAAGATTCTCCATTACTCTAACCTTGTGGTATCAAATGTTCATTTGATCAAATATGGGAGTATTCCATTGAATAAGAACTTGTGGAAGGTTCATGAGTCTAACCATGAGGAAATACTTGACATAATAAAGAGCACATGAATAAAAATACTTTGGAAAGCATATGTATTCTAAAAAATGTGAGCTAAAGTAGAGAGGAAGAGGCTGAAGAGAATATACCTAGGATGAAGAGGATGCACGTCTTCGATCTACTATATACAAGTGAGAATCTGAACAAGGACACAAAGAGGGAATGGGTATTCTATCCTACAAAGCTAACTGTAATCTCACCACAAACATGTTAGCTACAGAAAAACACGTTAAAGGTGAAAAAGTAAGAAATAGACATGATAAAAATCTGATAATTAAAGACAACGCTAATAGGTATGGATAGCAAGTTTTCTTGTGCTAGAGACCATATCACAAGTAGATATAAAGATGCATGATAGCAACAGACCCCACAAAGGAGGAGAACCCCTATCACAAAAAGATGAGTGATAGAAATAAAACCTGCAAGGATAAGAACCCCTATCACAAAAAAAGATGAGATAATAAGGCAAGTCTAGTCAGGTTTCCCCCAAGCTAGACAATGAGATCAAGAGACATTAATATTTTTAAGATATAAATTTTTGAAAAATAAAGATAATTTAGATATGATAGCCACCCCCCCAAGAATGATATGTGCTACGAAGAGGAGCACAAGTAAATCTAAGGAGAAGAAAGACATAGTGAGATGTTGTTTCATGACATATGGAGATATGTATTCATGGAATGTTATCACACGAGGGCTAACACATAAAATCCACAACAACAAGAAAAAATAGAGATAAAGAGATTAAAAGCATGGGGGATCAAATTATTTGGGGTCAAAACTGATCATGTATGAATATAGATAGAGATAGAGTAAAATATATGAACTATCATCACCCACCAAATAGATTGGAATGAGAAGATGAGCACATGAAGACAAATAAAAATATGGGTCAACATGGAAGAGGCCTAAATGCCTTGACGCTTTGCATTGTCCCCAACAACAAAAGAAAATTGTACAACATATAGAATAATGATGAAACATATAGAAGAAGTTCTACGATAGATTTTCTCTCCTATGTCCAAGTACCTACAAGGATAGAAATGGTCCTCCAGGAAAGAGTATAGACATTAATAGACAAGAACAAGGGAACACAAACAAATATACAAAGCTAATATAAAGATAAAGATGAAGTACCACTCTAGTTCGACACCCAACAATTTGTCCTACTCCCAATCTAGATCATCATAAGGGGAGGGAAGATGAGCTTAGGGAGGGAAGATAGTAAGAGTAGTATTGTCCAACTCACCTGCAAGAAGAGCTAAAGATAAGGGCACCTCAATGTCCTCATTGACAAGATCCTATGAGGGTAGTATCATTGATCTAGCAAATATGGATGACAAATTTAGAATATCCTTCATCAAGTCAGACATACATCTCTCTAGAGTGAAGTGCTATGACTGAATGGAAGGAGGTGGATCAACCAAAGAGTCAATTCTGACCTTCGATAGAGCCCAATAGTGACAAACTCTAGGGAAGAAAGAGATTTTTCCATCATGAGAATAGAACAAACTAGAGTAGATCGAGATGAAGAAGAAGAAGAAGAGGAAGATTTCTTATGACCTTCCTTTAGAGAGAGGGCATGCTTAGATTTGTGCTTAAGAGGAGGATGTGGAATCCTCACATCAAAAGTAAAAGAAGGAGAAGGATCTACAATAGACACAAACTTTGTATGAAGCATGTCCATGGGTTGAGGAAAAGGAGGAATATTGGGTAAAGAGGTGATCAAGGGAGGATCCAAAGAAGGAGTGATGAACACCTGCACCCGCTTAGGGTGAGGTTCATCAAGATTTGTCAAGGAAGCTAAAAGAAAGATAGGTTTGATGGGAACATAAGAAGGAACAAAAACGAGATTAAAAACAAAAACATGAGCAGAGACAGAAGAAGGAGCATGAGTAGAAACAAATACAAAAGGTTTGTCCCTAGTCTTCTACAAGGCCTCACATTCCCTGGCCAATGCATGTCAATAACATTTACATTCGTGCACAAGTCAATTGCAATGACTATGGGCACTAGGAATAGCATCCTAAGAAGACTCTGAAGGATCGTGTTCCATCAGAGGAGTAGTCTTTGCAATCATTGTCAATGGAAGAGAAGGCTCTTGAGGAGGAACATGAGGAGCTACAAAAGTAGAGATGGAGGTCTTGGCCACAAACTCCTTTCCTTTTGCTTCTCTTAGATTATTTAGAGGAATGGGAGGAGGCCTCATGGTCTGAGATGTTGGAGAGACAACTTTGGATTCCTATTTTCCCTTACCATAGAGGGTGGGTTATGGAATTATGGGCAATACTAGGAGTTGGAAGACTTGTGGTTTAGACTTCATCAACATGGGTGCCTTTCCTTTTCCTGTGCTAGGCACAATAGAAGGAACTAAGAACACCGTCAGGGGTTGCTAAATCATAGAAGAGGAAGATGGTCTACATTTGAGAACATGTTTATCCATAACCCTTGAGGAAGGTGTAGATGACAAGGCACATTGTTGTGCATGCATAGAGGCCTTAATAGAAATGACATGAGAAGAAGGAAAAAAGGTAGCATTAGGGGTTGTGACTCCCATCTTGCACCTGTAATAGGCCATGAAGAACAAATCTCCATGGGGCAATAAAGGTCCAATAGGGGTGGGCCAAAAATGATCTAGGGAAAATCCCCCACATGACACAAGTGGTTTATACCTGGTATCTTTGATAGTATGCATTGTGACGTCATGAGGAAATTTGAAACATTTGTGGACCACTAAAGTGACCACTGTGACAAGTGGTTTATAACAAATAGGACATCAACAAACTTAGGCCCAACAAAGAAATGAAACCAATGGGAGGCACAAAAAGTCCTTCATGAGTACGGATGGTGCTCTTCGACTCTTCATACTTCTCATGTAAATTATTGATAAAGAGGGTCTCCTCCATAAAAACATTTACCTGACTAGCAAGTCAACCATAACATTGGTTACGATGTTATCATTGACTTGAGTTGGGATGTAAAGTGGAGAAGGTTCCCTATTAAGAGGAAATTCATGTGGTGTGAAGGTTATGTCAGGAATATTTTCCACACGACCTAAATGAGGAATATAAGTGAACAAGACCATGCTCATGTACTCAGAAGGGTTAGGATCAAAAGATGAAGGAGAAGATGTTATCATATTAGCAGAATGAGAAGGAACGATATTTTTTATATTTGTAGTTGGATGTTAGGCTTGGATATAGATTTGTTTAGTTTTTTCCTACCATCGATCCAGATGGGACCACTATCTATGTGGTCTTGGAAAGCATGTTGAAGACACACATAATGTTCGATATCATGACTAGGGACCTGATGGTATTGATAAAACTTTTATGCATCATACCAACTAGGATAGGGTTTGGGCAACAGTCTTATTTCGGGGAGTGATTAAACCATATTTTAATAGCTTTTGTAGAAAATTAGCATAGGAATTAGATAGTTTTGTGAAAATTTTATTGCATCTTATAGAGTTATTTTTGGTAGGAACAAAAACCATGTTCACTATTGCTTTATTTATTCTAGGATCCCAGAAATAGACACAACTAATCTATTATTAGCATAGGAGGACAAGGAGGAACCCCTATGTTGTGTCACTTTCTTCTAGTAATCTTATAATACAATATACAAATGGGAAAAAGAAGGGTATTTCATCAAGAGAAATTTTACTCTCAATGTCAAATGTAGATTCCCTACGAATACATGTTGGACGTCATAATCTAGCAGGGCATAAGAGATTTAGGAAAATAAGGATTGGTAGTGGGCAATAAATTCAGTAACTTTCTCATGAGTCCCTTGCTTACAATGGATGAGATCAATGAAGGTGACCTTCAGTCCAATGTTTTCCTACAATTGTTGTAAGAACTAATTAACTAATTGATTGTTTGGAGAAGATGGAACTATCAGAAAGTGAACACAACCACTCCAATGCAACATCCTTGAGGGATCATAGGAATAGCTTTGCTAACAAAGCATCTTGATAGAGGAATTCAATACACATAGCAGTAAAGGATGAGACATGGTTCTATGGGTCACCCTACCACTATACTTATCAAACTTCAAGATTTCCATTCCTTGAGGGATGGGGACATTTATAATAGTGAGGGCTAAAGGACTATGATGATAGTAGGGTTGCAATGTGGACTGGGAAGAAGCACTGGTCAAGTTAGCCAATTGTGATTAGATCCATCCCATTTTCGCAATAAAGCATTCAAGATGAGATTATTTTGTGGAGCTTGACTAATTCCAACAGTAGAGGTTCAGGTTCTAGATAAAAGGACCTCATACCCCAAACAGATGTGATTCACTCTGACTCTAGGAACATATAGGGGCATAGTGTTGGTATTATTGATGGAGGTGAAAGAAGGCACAAAAGGAAAAATGTCTATCATATGCACAAACACTTTTGGTATCAAAACATACAACTATGTAATAATGATATATGATCAGATGCCCTAAGGATAGCCCAAGAATGGACTGTATGAGGGAAAATTGGTGTCTACTATGTTAGCTATCCCTTGAAGCAACTCAAGACCTCTGTGGTATGAGATAAGCAAATCCCTTAGACCACAAACTAGAGGAGTAGCTTGAGTGTATGTATTATCTTTGTTTAGAAAATCTTCAAAATCTATAAGTTTCTCTTCAAAATATTGAACCTACTCAAAGGGGACCCTAAGAGTAGACTCGTGACCTATGGGAGAAGAAGACCCATAAGGAGTGCTTGGTTGATAATTTTCTTGAATTTTAGTTGATGGTTGAATGGAAACAAAAGGAGGGTTATAACTCGGCAATAGAACCATGGTGAATTGATCAAATCCAAGACCTAAATGGATTGGACTAAACTATCTTCTTGAACCCATATCTAAGTGTCAAAAGCTTCTTCTAACTACATGCCCAAAATTTGTAGACTAGTTGTGAAACTCATAAAAATGGTCACAACACTTCATCCAAAAGACATCTAAACAAGAGAGAAGAAATTTTCAACAAAAGATTAAGGTTAGGATAGTTCACGTCGAGTTCACTAAAATGTAGAGGAGGAAATTCAACACCTTGAAATGACACAATCTTAAACAAGTGAATATTCCTCAACAACCTCAAGGATCAAAGCTCAAGTGACAAGATGGGAAGACAAGGTAATTTTCTTATATTTTATGTTTTATGTGGAATCATAGGATAAGAATTTTGGAGACTGAAAGAGTAGGTTGTAGAGATATTGTGAGAAAATTGACAAGCTCTAAGCCAAGGACGTCAACGCAGTGCACAAACGTCCTCATAGTGCATTGTAGTCTCATATGGACAAAAACCATGTTTACTAATAGAAACAACAATGAAACCACTAACTATTCAAAAAATAAAATCTCAAATATGTACTAAGCCAGTTCAAAATAGCATAGATAAACATACATGAACAAAATAACAAGCATAAAATAAATGAGATTGAAAGAAAAAATGAAAAAATGGAAAAGAAGAAAGGAGACTCATAAGAGGTCCATGAATGAAGCCTCCTGCAAAGCCACAAGTTCAAAACTTGAACACACAAAAACAAGAAAATGGTTGGGGATATTTTAGGCGCTTTCCTTGGTCAAACCCTCACGTAGGTGTTCCCACCTCCATAGACAACTAGATAGATAGATAGAAAAGAGAATGACAATAGACGAGATAAATAGATAGACAAATTAGAATAATAATATGCTACCAAAGTAAAGATGATAATGTAATGTAAAGAGAATGTAGTTACCCTCCCTTTAGCAAGATAGTGATGTTGAAAGGAATAGCATGCAATACCTGAGACATGCTGAGAATACCAAAGTGGAAGAACTTGAGAGAATGATAGACTAAGAGTGAATAGAGTGAAGAATAATGTGTTAATGAGCAAGAAAGAGTAAGATCGATTGAAGGAATGAATAGAATAGAAAAATGGGAAGTTTGAAATGGATATAGGCATGCAAAGGGATGTTTTTGATGCATCTACAAGATGAAGAGTTGTTATACTTCATGAGAAAGCGGGAAGTGTAATGCTCCAATGGCTACACAAGTAGGAATATTTTTAGGACATTCACGCGGTGCACAGATGTCTACATGATGCATAGTTGTCCGTGACAAAAGTTCACTTTAACGACCAAAAATGAAAGGGTTAAGGAAAAAATTAAGTTCAGGTGAAGGGGACATTACATTATCAAATTTAATTAATTTTCTTAGAAACTATAACAACACTTCATGATTATTACATGGAGGTTTTTAAAGACCATCCACCACCTATCCCAAAAAATATTTTTATCTCATCATACTTGTAATAATTTATTGGAAATCTCCTTGAAGTCACAACAAGGGGTGTACATTGGTTCTAAGATCCATAAAAAGAGCACATATTTTTTCTTTCTATATACATCTTTCTTTTTCACTTCATCATAGGATAATTTTATCGCATAAAATTCATGACATGAATCTTTATAAATTTTCCATTGATTTATTTGGATTGTCATCATGTCAACATTGATCATTCAATTGTTTCTAATGATGAAGCAAGTGATATGTGATGGGGGTTTGATGTTGAAGCCTTCAATTTTGAAACCAATTTTGTAACTTGGAGTTTGTTTTGTTCCAAATGCCCTACCAAATCTTCTTGTATTTGTCTATGGTTTATCGAAAGGGTTAGAGGAGTATCAAGTATTGTAGGTTTTCCTTTAATAATTTCTTGATTCAAATTTGTCTCTAGATTAGGGTTTATAGGTGAGCTTTAAAAAAATTTAAAAAAACATGAAATTCATAAAAAACAATTTTTTTTTCAAATGTAAACCAAATTTGATTCTATTAATACACTAAAATTTAATGCTTGCCTCTTCTATGGCATGGCCCATTGTTGAGTTTCATGTAAAATTTTCACACTACAAATACGTTTTGGAGAGAAAAAGGAGGAAAGAGTGAACTGAAAGTCATGGTACAAATTGCAAAATGAGGGCAATTTTTTTTGTTTTTTGATTTTTAACTCAACTTAACGTGAGCACATTTTCTAAAAAATGACAACACAAGCACATTTTATAAAAAATGAAAATGCAAGCACGTTTTACAAAAATTAAAATGCAAGTGTCTTATGGAAGCCACAAAATGTGCTTGTATTATGGCTTGATAAGCTTGGTCTTACCAAGCCATAACATGAGTGTGTTTTATGATTTTCCTAATAATGTGCCTACATTTTCTTTTTTTTGACACATTCGCCACTTTTTTTACACCATTTCCATGTATATACCCAATACAAAGTCAACAATGATTAAAAAACAGCTTCATAAACTAAGAAACTAAGAAAATAATAAAAATTACAAATGAATGACTAAAATGATAGATATTATGAATTTAGAGCTAGGATATAGGTACATTGAATCACAAAACACAAACACTATGACGTGTTGAAAACATTGATGTGGGTACAAGTGCATTGAATTATGACAAGGGCTAGTAGAACACAAATATAATTAAAAAAAATAGAGGTTAACCTACACTTGAAAATGACCAAGTGAGCCTACAAATAGGTTATAAATGGAAAGGAATGCAAATGAATTGAAAATATACAAAAAATGAAACCCCTAAAATGAAATAAATGATTAATTTTGATATTGGTAATGGAGGCACCAATATACAAAATGGATATGGGACCAAAAAAATAGGCATCAATATATCAAATGATGCATCAAAATAGACCAACAACTATGTCAAGCATAAGGTATTTTCAAAATAGAAGGTTAATTTACATCCAACATGTTAGGGAAAGCACAAGATATATAATGAATGAAAATCCTTGCAAAAATAAAGTAAAAGAATTTAAAATTGGCAAGAAAAACCTAAAAAATAGGTGAGGGCTATTGGGTCATTATGTTTCTTAGAATATTGATGAATGCATCATGATGAGTATGGATGAAATTAAATGTGTAATGTAGATGCTAAAAATAGAGATCGCATGCTAAACTGGTAATCTACAACACAAAAATTGACATAAAACTTCAAGATATTATTCTTGCTATTCGGACATGGGTCCCATTGGCTATGCTAAAAATATGATCAGGCAAGCATGGAATATAAATGAAAGACTTAAACAAACAAATTCTTTATTATGGAAGTGTTTGCATCCTATCATGGCTTGAAGATGGCTCAATCTAAAGGCTATAAAAAGGTGTGGCTTGAGAGTGACTCTTTAAATATTATTAAAAACCTAAAGAAGTCTTATGTCCCCTCATGGAGTGTTGAATCCCTTATCATGGATGCCATTGAAATTCTTAATTCCTTCAATGAATTTTACATATCTCATATTATTAGGGAAGGGAATGGCTTAGCAGATGTGTTTACTAACCTAGGTGTTAGCGGTTCTAGGGTGTGGGATATGGATGACCCCCTCCCCATTGAGGCTCTTGCTTGTTTAAACCATGATTATTAAAACTACTAACTCGGATGGCATCCTCATTATGTTTTGGGTTCACATGACCATAATCACGTGGTAGTTAATTATGTGGAATGAAGGTGAGATGGATCTTTCTCGGGTTGATGGTACCTTGAGTATTCTTCGTATGGTCCAACATTTTAGGATAATTATTTCTCTCTGCCACCATACCACTGTCACACAGATTGTGGGTTTCTTTTGGCCTTCCTTCTCGAGGTTTCTCCTAATCATTTGTAAGGTTCTCAAGATTCTAATCTCTGCAGAGTTAGTGACCATGGGAGGTGACAGAAATAGAGCAGATTCTTTCTCCTGTGATACCATGAAAAACAAGGAGTTGTGGTGAAAATTGCAAAAAGGTGGGCTTACACCATAATTGGAGAGGCTTCATGGAAATAACCTGCAGGCTACAACCTCATTTGTCAAAGGATGGAGTAACAGGATTTTGAAATTGGGGGGCACTGAATTTGATGTAAATGAGGACTTCATTGTGAATATCACCAATCTCTCAATGGAGGGAAAGAAGGTTTACTGAGACAAGAAGGAATCTAAGGTGGCTATGCAATTTTTTTTCAAAGGGGATGAAGAATAAAAGCTTAAGCAGGCCAAGAGTGGTGGGTACTAGCGTAGTTCACTTAAAGCTCTATGGGGTGACATGGTTGAGGAATTTATGAGGTTCATTACTTTAGAAGGTTGATTTGTTTTTGTTAGTGCTTATCATTTTGTTCTTTTGGGTCATTATCGCCATATGAAGAAAATATCCTTTCCTTTTTATCTTTTGGTGTCTCTGGAGTATGGGTTGAGGGATCATAAAAGGAACCCTAAGAACTTTGTGTTGCATGTTGGTCTTATTCTACTAATTACGGATTATGCTAAAACTTTCGTGGTGCCTAAGCTGCCTGTTATAACTCCTAAGGGTAAGCAATAGAAGTTGGCCTTGGAATGAGACTATTTCGGAGGAAGAGCCGATGTGTTTGAAAGGGAAAAAGAAGAAAGTGGTTCTGGAGGAGGATTTTGATTCATATGAGGATGTGTATTTTGTTCTGGATTCTCAAGCCTCCATGGAAGTGATTTCACAACCTCCTACTATGGGGAAAACTAATAAAGGGGACCTGGTTCCTAACTCAAATGATTATGAGACCTGTAGTGAGGAAGAGGATGGTGAGCAACCAACTAGACCTATAGCCCCTTCTACTATCTTGAAGGATAGGATTGATTTTTTTGAAGATATGTCTTTGTCACCCCCTATTTCAAGGACTAAGAGAAAGAAGAAGTCGAAGGAGGGTAGCAAAATGAAATTGGCTATTAGGCCTGCTAACCTGGCATAGGAAGTGCATGTTGCCTCTCCTCCGAAGATGGGTGTTGAGAAAGATGCTTTGGGTTCTCCAGGTGTGGACTTGGAGATGCAAAATAGAAGGAGGTCAATGGCTGAGGACATTGTTAGCTCTCTTCGCAAGATTCAAATGCCTTTGGTTGGGGTTAAAGGTAAGGAGAGGTTAGTGCGAGTAAGGATAAGAATAGTTCTTCCCAAAAGGGTGATGTAGAGGATAAGGATGTGTTTAAATTTGATCAAGAAGATTTACCCAATGTCTTGGGCATGGCTAAGGAGGGCACCATTTCTCTGTTCAAACTTTTAAATGGGTTTTTTAGGAGCTCAACATGACTAATGTTAGGGTTTGGGGTGTTGTTAGCAAAGTGGGGGAAGCTTCACAATCTTCTGTTCAGAGTCAAGTTGATGAGCTATTTTTTTCCTTGAACACTGTTGATGAGGAGATGTTGAAGATGAAGCGGGTGTTTGAGCAAATAATTCTAACCCTAGAAGAAGAAATGGAAAGGATTAGTGCAAAATTGGATAAAGTCATGGAAGGGGCTAAATCTGTTGTGAGGTATGAGGCTAAGGGCCTATCTAATCTTAATGAGAAGGCCAAAAACGTATTAAGGTTGCTCATGGTGAGAAAGAAGATGTTGGTGAGAGGCAAGTGGTGGAGGAAGCTTCGGTTGACAAGGTTGTTGGTTCATAGAATGTTTTGGTTAATGAGGTAAATGTGGTTGGGCCCAGTGCTAGAACTTGTAATAATACCAAGATGCAGGTTGGGGTCCCTGATAAATATATGTCTGAAGTCATGGATGAACATCAAAAGCATATTAAGAGCGACATGGTTGCTACAAATATTCTAAAAAATATGTAGTTCTGTTGTTTTTTTCCTTCCTTTTTGGTCTTTTTCATGTTGATGGTTTGTTGCTTTTGGGCTGTTGTTTGCTCTATTTAGTTATCTAGTCTTTTTTGTAAAGGGTTTCAGAGCCCCTGAAAAACCTATTTACCTCTAATTGAAAAAAAATTATAATATTTATCTCATATTCAATTGTCAACTCCAATTGAGCTTAAGAGGCAAGTGCACCTAAGATAATAGACTCAAAAAAAATCTCTGAATGGCCTCTTGCTATCCACTAATAGTTTGGATGTGCTCAAGATTTTGGATGAGAGATGGACAATATTTTAGTGCTCACACTAGTAGCATACCTAACATTCATGAAGTATATGAAAATAACTCACATGAGGGGCTATTTATAAATTTGATGGAGGATCAAGATCAATGGATGAGATTGTTTGATAGGTTTAGAGTCATAAGAGAGTTCCAAGTGGCACCTTGCAATTGGTGTACAAAATAAGTTTTATGATTTGATGGTAAATATCTTCTTGGAAAAGAATAGAAGGTAAGGATTAAAAAATATTTTTTAGAAGACCAAAAAATATTTTATGGATTTATGTGAAGGATCAAAATCTTCATGATAAAGGTTGTCTCATGAATATGAATTCATACTAGGATGGCATTCGTCTGTTGTGTGTGCTGAGCTAGGGCATTTGTGCCCTAGCTCGATCCTTTCTTTTTTCTGAATCTACATCGGGAGGGGGATTTCTGCTTGCATTTGGGGGTGAGGGTAGTGTTTCTTTCCCTCGATTGCTTTAGAATTATTTTCCTACATGTGGGGACCGCTTCTTGGCGTTGAGCAATGAGTGGGTGTTGTTGGGAGCCACAAGTGTGTGGTGTGGAGCGGGCCTTTGTGCCTGGTTTTTATTTCTTGCAAGGCCTCTTGTCGGTGGTGCCTCCCTTGGGTTTTTTCAGTGGTTAGTGGTGAGCATTGGGTGGAGTCTTCAAAACCCTTTTTTTGGCTCTTTATATCTCAGGGGCTTTGCATGTTCGTTGTGGGTTGGGTATAATGTCACTTGGGGAGACCTTAGGTGCTAGCCCCAAAATGGATTTTCGATCAACAATTGGTGCAAAGTCTATTATGCATGCTTCGAAAGTTTTTAATAATAATTTGTATTTGTCAAAACCAAAGCTAGATGGAGTGGGCCTCAGATCACGAAAATCAATGGATGCTTGGAACGTTGCAAGGAGAGGCCGAAACTGGTCATTCCATTGGAGATGGTCACTAAGGATATTGAATATTACTCGAGGCACTCTTTTATTGCAAGGTTTTGGGTATGCGGATATCGATGCAATTTTTGGAGTCTTGGTCCCAATGGACTTGGATGTCAGAGGGTGAGATGGATATAAAGATTCTGGAAAATAATCATTTCATGGTTACCTTTGATTACATGGCGGATTGCAATAATATTTTTGAAGGGGGCCCCTACTTCTATAATCAGGTTGGTTTGTTTCTTAAACCATTGCATGCTATTTTTGACCCTACTGAGGAGCTTCCAACTCGTGTCTCGGTGTGGGTTCGGCTTCCACAGTTTCCAGTGGAATGTTGGTAGGATGATGTTTTGCATTTATTGGGGTCGATGCTCGGGAAGCCAGTTGGTTCTTCGCAGCAGATTCAATTTAAAAAGGTAATAAATTTTGCTAGTATTTTTGTGGAAATTGACCTAAGTAAGCCAATACTAGATTCTTTGGATATGTCTATGGGTCCTTATTCTTGGGTGCACTTGTTGGACTATGAAACTCTTCCATTCCAATGTCGTATCTACCATGAATATGGTCACTTACAATGAAGATATCTAAGGGCTAGGCCTATGGAGCCTCTGATTTCTCAACCTCCCTGCAACCCACCTAGGGAGGATAAGGGAAAGGATCCCATTCTTGGAGATGGGGTTGGTTCAGATGGCTTCGCCCTTGTAAAGAATCATAACAAAAACCAGGGTCAAAAGAGGACCTTGAAGGAAAGACAAGATGAAGACTCTTTTAACAGATTTGAGGTTTTGGATGATCTTGGCCAACAGGAAGTGAACCTGGGCTTGGTGAATTTGGATCATGGTATTGTGTTTTTTGGGCAGGAGGGTACTCTTTTTGGGGATACTCAGGATACACAAGATACTGGAGCTTTGCAAATGGTGACCGACCTTCAAATGGATGTCTAGGTAGAGTCGGTTCCTACTGTGGAAATGAAGAAGAGTGGGGGAGATGGTCCTATTTTGGCTTTGCATGAAGGAACAAATGCAGGGAAGAATATCAAGTATTCTCCTTCTCCTTTGGGTCTTCATCAAAAGGATATCAAGAAAGGGTTGGGGGAGAAATCTTCAAAGCTTGGCAGGAAAAAGGATATGGAAAAGATTAAGTTAGCTAGGGAAACTCTGGTGGAGTCAAGGTTGGTTAAGACTCTAGATTCACACTTCTCGAGCTCTTTGAAATGATTGTACTATCATGGAATGCAAGGGGCTTAAATAGCGACCCTCGACAAAAGGTTGTTCGTGAGTTGGTTAGAAGTCAATCTCCTGATGTTTTGTTCCTGTAGGAGACTAAGTTATCTGTGGAATGCATGCTTGGTTTATATCCTAGGTTGTGGGGAAGTGGTGAATGTCAGTGCATTGGTGCTCAAGGATCTGCAGGTGGAGTGGCTTTCCTTTGGAATCCTCAGAGGATCTGCCCTCTTTGGTGGATGTCCAACAAGTCTTCTATTTCGATGATCGCTTCTTGTTTTGAGACTAGGGAGTCTATCCTCCTCTCTAATATCTATGCACCTATTGAGTTTTAGGGTAAACAACTTTTGTGGGCTCATATTAGATTTGTCTAGAGTATGGTTCCTTTTCATCCATGGATTATGGATGGGGACTTTAATGCTATTTTTGAGTTGGCTGAGAAGTGGGGTGGTATTGCAAGGTTGGAGCCTTTTGTGCTACTTCTTTAGCATAATATTTTTGCTTTGAATCTTGTTGATGTCAAGCCTAATAATGGTCTTTTCACTTGGAACAATCAAAGGATTGGGGATAATTGTATTTCTAAAAGACTTGACCGATTCCTAGTTTCCAATTTCTAGGTTGGTGGATTGTGGTCTTCTAGATCGTAAAGTTTGGATTGGAGGGGGTCTAACCATTGGATTATCAAGCTTGTTGTTTCTTTAGTTCGTGTGCCTCGGTCACCCCCTTATAAGTTTTAGATTATATGGCTTCATGAGCCCTCTTTTCATGACTATGTGGCTGAATGGTGGAGAAATGGTAGACTTGCTTATGGCACAACAATGTATAATTTTTCTAAGCTTCTCCAATTTGTTAAATGTCAGCTTAAGCGTTGGAATCAGAAGTGTTTCGGGAAAATTTTCCATGCAAAGGTTGTTGCCCAAGCTGAGCTTTATAGCTTTACAAGGGTGATCAAGGAGGACAGTGTCACTACTAATTTACTTTAAGAGGACGCCAGGTCATTGAAAGTGTTGGAGGAGTGTGAATTGAGGGAGGAAGTCTATTGGAAATAGAAGGCATGAATTGAATGGCTTCAAGAGGGAGATAAAAATATGGCTTTCTTCTTCAACTCGGTCAAAGCCAGGCAACATAGGAATTTAATTTTTGTTCTAGTGAATGACACTGGTGAGCATCTTTCCTCTTTTAAGGATATTTTGTGTGAAGTTGTGCAGTATTTTGTTTCCTTATTCAGGAAGGATTCTCAGGGGGTTTCCGATGAGGAGGTTCAAGTTATATCTTGCATCCCTTCTTTGGTTACTATGGAGATGAATGAGTATCTTATGGGTGATATCTTGATAGAAGAGCTCGAGGGAGCGGTGTTCCAGATGAATAAAGGGAAAGCTCCTGACCCTAATGGCTTTCTGGTGGAGTTATTTCAAGAATTCTGGGATATTATCAAGCTGGACTTATTGGAAGTTGTTCAGGAATCTCATACGAATAAGCATATGTTATAGGCTTTGAATTCTACCTTCCTGGCTCTCATCCCCAAATGTGATGGGGTAGACAAGTTAAGCCAATTTAGACCCATTTCTCTTTGTAATGTGATTTACAAAATTATCTGTAAAATAATTGTGAATAGGCTAAAAAAATGGCTTAAAGTGTTGATATTCGAGGAGCAGAGTGGTTTTGTGGTGGGCAGACAAATTCTAGATGGGGTGGTTATAGCTATGGAGACCATTCATTCTATGGCCATTTCCAATGATAAGGCAATGTTCATCAAGTTGGACATGGAAAAGGCATATGACAAAGTTCGATGGTCCTTCCTTCGAAAGATTCTTGGTGCCTTTGGTTTTGGGGATGAGTGGATTCGGTGGGTCATGAGTTGTGTTACTTTAGTATCCTTCTCCATTTTAATTAATGGTGAGCCCTCAAAGCTTTTTGGGGCCTCCTTGGGACAGCGTCAGGATGACCCGTTATCTCCATACTTGTTTTTGCTCCTTGTTGAAGGTCTAGGTCGGTTGTTGAGAAGGAATGTTGAGATGGGTCTCATTCAGGGGTGGTGATGGGGAGGTAATATTCCCCCATAGTCTCATTTGTAGTTTGTGGATGATACCGCGTTGATGGGTATGGCTACAATGAGGGAGGCTACAAACTTGCATGCGGTGTTGGATGTTTATTTGATTGCCTTGGGTCAGATGATTAATGAAGATAAGTCCTCCATCTTCTTCTTCAATACTTGTAGTCCTATTCAGAAGAGGATTGCCAATATCTTGAGGTTTCAGATTGGGTCCCTTCCTTTGATCTATCTTGGTATTCCTATTTCTGTCAAAAGAATGCCCAAGGAATCATGGCAAAATATTCTGGATAATTTTCAGACAAAGGTTAACTATTAGACCAATAGATGGTTGTCCTTTGTTGGTCAGGTTTAGTTGATCAAATCTGTGGTTCAGGCTCTCCCCATTTACAGGTGTATGCTCCAGGTGGCCCCAGTTGGTTTTCTTCAAGAACTAGATGCTTTAGCCAAACAGTTTTTATGGGAAGGTAACTTATTGTCCTCAAAATGGAGTTTGGTTATATGGGGGCTTATGTGTAGCCCTAGGAAATATGGTGGTCTTGGATTAAGGCAGTCATCTTTGTCTGGGGTTGCGCTTGCTGCTAAACTGTACTGGAGGTGGTGTGTGGAGCAGGATCAGACCTGCCCACCAAGGTTTTATCTCATAAATATTTCTCGGGGATCCCTCAAATGGATATTCCCCACTATCCCCTAGTGGGGAAAGGATTGGTGATTTGGGGTACACTCAAGAAAGGGGCTGCTCTCATTAAGGATGCCTTATTTTGGATTTGAAAAAGTGGGTTAGAGGCTCACTTTTGGTCTAATTCTTGGGATGGTTTTCCTCCCATTGTTTCTCAATTTCCTAACCTGTTGCCCCTTTGTCAGAGATTCATTGAAGTTGGTTGGGACAAGGTGAGAGACTTTAATTATGTGTCTTCTCATGGTTAGTTAATGAGGGCTAGGTGGAAGAATCCTGAGGAGTGGCCTGTGGTTGGTATGGAGGAGGAGTCCATGGAATTGCGAAGCATCCTTTCTAGCAGGAGTTGTAGCTCCCTTCTAGATGGAGATGTTTTATCTTGGTCTCCCAGCCTTAAGGGTGTTTATACTGTTGCCTCTGGTTATCAAGTGCTTTTTTTCTCACAATTTGGATAGGGTGGAGGTTCAATGGTGGAAGAGAGTTCGGAATAAGTTTTCTTGGCCCAAGTGTAACTGTTTCATTTGGACTTTGGCCTAGAATAAGTGCTTGACCTGGGACAATATTCAGAAGAGGGGATTTCAGGGATCATCCATGTGTGTTTTGTGTGGGACTGGGGAGGAGGATTCTGCTCATTTGTTTTTTCATTGCCCCTTTGCTTTGAGGCTGTGGAATTTTTCGTGGGAAGTTTGGAAAAGTCCTTGTGTTCATGCTTTCTCTCAAGTGGATTTATGGCGTAGTCTGGGCAGACCTCCTCTTGTGGCATCTTTCTTATAGGACATGTGGTATGTTAGGCCTACTTTCCTTCTTTGGAAGATTTGGCTGGAGCGAAATCGTAGAATCTTCTGAGGTGAAAAGCTGGTTACTCAGCAAATTTGGTAGAGAATTAATGGGTATGGTTCGGGAAACGGTGGAAGCGAAGTGTGAGGTGGTGTATCCCTTGGAGAAAGAGGATGCTGAGAAGGTGGAGAGATTGGGACTTCGAGAGATGTCTCTAGCTTCGGCTTGTGTCTGAAGGGGAAGGCGAGTGAAAAAGAAAGTCATGAGAGTGGGTAAATAGCTTCCCCCTCCTGTTGGAATTTTGAAGATTAATATTGATGGTTCCTCAAGGGGAAATCCTAGGCCTACTGGAATTGGTGGAGTTGGTAGGGATTCTTCAGGAACGATAGTTTTTTTTTCTCTATTTATGAAGGGATGCAAACTGTCAACCTTATGGAAGGTCTAGCGATCCTCTCCGCTCTTGAACAAGCTTATGCTTTGAGATGGAGAAAGGCTATTTGTGAGTCTGACTCACAGGATTTGGTTAATTTGCTTAATGATCAGAAGGTGGTTGAGGTCAGTTGGCAATTGGCTCGGATGGTGCAGTAGATTCTGCAGATTAGTTCCTTGATGGAGGAGGTTTCTTTTGTCCATATTCTGAGGGAGTGGAATAGGGCAGCAGATTGCTTGGCGAAATGGACCTCGAAGCATCTTGATGGCTGGAGGATTGACGGGTGAGATCAGATTTCCCAGGAGCTCCACCATCATTTGGACAAGATTATTATAGAGGATGGAGATGAGATTGGTGACAGATGATGCTGGTTCTTGCCTCGTTTTATTGTATCTTTTGATTTCTTGGGGCTTAGGCTGTTTGCTTTGTTGTAATGCTCTCTTCTGAATTTCAATAAAGTTTTTACCCCTTTTATTTTAAAAAGAAATCTTCATGATAAAATGAACGGATGAGATAGCATGAGAGATTTTTTTTTAAGAAGTGAGAAATATGAATCAATGTACATGCAAAACTTTTTTTAGGATACATATGCATTTTATGATTTTGGCAAGATTTTTTTTGATTAATCATGTTTTATGTTGAGCAAATGATTAGCCAAATTAAATAATTGATAAAAAATAAGAATTAAATAAAGAGATTTTATTTATTTAGAATGAGCAATGATAGACTTAAATAAATAAATATTGACTTTATTTAATTGAAATTGGATATTAAAAAATGGTTGATTAATTGAAAGAATTGTCTTATTTATTCAATTAATATTAGAAGAAAGATTAGATTAATTAATATTATTAGATAAACTAGAACAATTAACCCAAAAAAATAATTTATTTATTTAATTTAAAAATAATAATATTAAATGAATAATGATAAAAAAAATATCAAGAACCCATTTTAAATATCTACACAAACTTAATAAAAATATATATCAATTAACAATATATAATTTGACCATTGCAATAACAAATTAATATATTGACAAAGACATTATTGTTTAAAAACGAAAGATAAGACAATCGAAATTTTAACACAAAAATATTCTTATCTATTTTGAGGGAAAAACAAAAGCTTATGTAGAAGTTTTCTAAAAATGAGTTCAAAAACTTTATTTTCGTCTTATGTTTAATTAACTTCTTTACAACTGCTGCTGACGTCATATTGCCATGCGATGACGTATTCACGCGCATATTAATGTCGACTTTTTGCATGTCGACTTGTCAAGCTTTTGCATGCCGTCCATAACTAGTAATAATCTTTATCCAATCAGCGATGGCTCATACCATCCGTGGACTACGACAACCTTTGATTATCGGGTGTTATCACATGGGAGCAGTTGACAAAGTGGGCTTTCATGAATGGAAAACACTACGTTGTACGTCAAATTAAAAGTAAAATATGTCAGTTATAAATGGGCTTTCATGAGTTGGCATGTTGAAAATTTGGGAGGAGGTTGCGGGTTTGAATCGGCACGTTAACCTTTTTACAGATTCAACAAGATTAATATTTTCCAGTACCAATCGAATGCAGGAAATCAATAGTTAAATAGAAAAAAACGGATTTATAGGAGAGTTATTGATTCTAGAGATCAACCAGTTCATCTGTATGGACTTTTTATTTGGAGAAAAGAATTGGAGAACGGTCAGAAATAGGAATTAGGTGGTTAATATTTTTGTTAATTTTTGCAGAACTCAATTTTGAGATCTTGTAGACTGTTTGATCTGGTGAACATCATTCAAATATTCAAAATCTTATAAATTGTTTGATTTGTGTTAACATTATTTAAAATTTCATAAACTGTTTGCTCTTATAAACATCATTCAAAATTTGATAAATTGTTTGATCCAGTAAACATCATTGAAAAATTCCATTTCAATACAAACTTGATTTTGACAAAAAGAAATTTAATCAAAATTTAAATAGCAGAAGAGCACAGATTATTTGATCAAAATTTCCAACGGAGTTATTGACTCTAGAAATCAACCAGCTCATCTGTATGGGCTTTCTATTTGGAAAAAAAATTGGAGAACAGTCAAAAATAGGAATTCAATTCTTTTCTGCATGATTCAATTCTGAGATCTTATAGATTGTTTGATGTCGTCAAAATCATTTAAAATTCTTAAATTAATAATATCTTGTTTTCACAGTTTATAATGATATTAGTGATCAACATTTCAGATCATATTTCATGATCCATCATCAGAATGATGAACAGAAGAGAAACAGAGAAAAAATTGCACAGTTTATCCAGAAATTTTGCACTAATATCTCTTAGATTGATTAATTTTGTGAACATCATTTAAAATTTCCAAAACTGTTTAATCTCGTGAACATAACTAAAAATTTATCCTCTCAACATCATTAAAAATTCCCATTTCAATAAATATAAATCTGATTTCGACAAAAGAAATTTAATGAGATCTATTAAACAGACGAGGGGTTGCTTCATTGATTTCGTTTCGTACATAAAAAATTTACATATTCATTCCTCATAATCAGTCCTCAGCAGAGATTCAGACGCCCAAAATACAAATCCCCAAGCCAGATGCAGATGTCACTGCAATCTCATCTCCCATTCTGCACAAACAATTTTTGTACCTAAAATATTGTCAGCAACTGCGTTGTTGATGTTGCGGTCGGGAATCTGCAAGAAGAGCTTGCATTTGCGCCATTTCTTGTTTCAGAGAAATGATTTGGTGATTGTAATCCCGCGCCTGAAGAACGGATTCCGCCTCCAACTCCCCCAGCTGTGAGCACAGCCGCTCCTCCGCCTCTTCCGTCTTTAACAATCGCATCCTCACCTTCTCCAACTCCGCCATTAACTCCGCTTCGTATCGTTGGCTCTCCTCCACCCGTCTTTGCAGCTTCATATTCTCAGATCTCAGGGCCTCTATTTCTAATTGTTCTATCGCTACGCTTATATCCTCCTTGGCTTTGTTCTTGTTGTTGTGTGCGGGGACAATGGAAGCCCGTGAGAAGGAAAACATATTCATTATCACAGCTTCCCTTCAAAAATCAAGCTTGACAAATCAAAACCTAAGATTTGGCTTAATGGAAGCAAGGTGAGCATATATACATGTTTAGTTATAGTGCTGCCTTCCAACGGAACTAAACGAAAATCGGTCATTCAATGAATCCAGTTATTCTCTCTCTAAATACAACAGCTCTAATCGACGGCGTATTTGTAAAGTGTGGAGGTGAAGCAGGGATTAAACTTGACAGCCGTATGGCTGTGCTCAAGCCCTTTAATCACAATTTTAACAGACTGTATCAGATGAACGTAGAAATTCGGGGCACACTATAAAAAATTATGGAGGATTGGAAGAAAAATATAAAGTAGAAGAGAGGTTAGTATGGTCTATCAGAATAAGTGAAACAATTTCTGGAGAAAAAACTGTATACAATTTTATATTAACGTTTTGAATCACAAATAAATATTGTTCACTAAAGTTCAATAGTGGAACGATAGACCGTCAAATTTTATATCCAATCTCATAACGAATTGTCATTTCTAATTGAGCTTAAGAGCCAAGTGCACCTATGATAATAGACCCAAAAAATCTGTCATAGGCCTCTTACTATCCACTAACAATGTGGATGTGCTCAAGATTTTGGATGAGAGATGGACAATATGTTATTGCTCACACTAGCAACATAATCTTATATTCATGGAGTATATGCAAATAACTCACAGGAGAGGATGGAGGATTGATTAATGCATATGATTGATTTTGGAAATCAATGGATGATATTTTTTGAGAGGTTTAGAGTCATGAGAGAGTTTCGAGTGACATCTTGCAATTGGTGTACAAAAGAAGTTTTATGATTTAAGGAGATATTATCGTAAAGATCTTTTTGGAAAAGGATATATGATAAGGATTAAAAAAGATATTTTTCAAATATCAAAATATTTTTTTTGGATTTATTTGAAGGATTAAGATCTTTTTGATAAAATGAATGGATGAAATTTATGAGAGAGTTTTTTAAAAGAGTGGGAAATATGAGGCAATGTTCATACAAAGTCTTTTTTAGGATACATATGCATTTTAGGAACTTGACAAGATTTGTGTTGATAATTGTATTTTGGCTTGATTAAATAATTAGTCAAATTAAATAATTGATTTTAGTGTACTAATGATATGAGAGAGAAATGGGAATTAAATAAGGATATTTATTTTATTTATTTTTTAGAATGGACATTGATGGAATTAAATAAATAAATATTGAATTTATTTAATTATAAGTTGGATATTAGAAAATGATTGATTAATTGAACAAATTGCCAAATTTATTCAATTAATGTTAGAAGAAAGGTTGGATTAATTGATATTGTTAGACAAATTAAAATAATTAACCCAAAAAAAAAAAAAATTATTTAATTTTAAAATAATAATATTAAATAAATAATAATAACATAAATATCAAAAATCAATTTTAAATATCTACAAATATGTAAAAAATATATATATCAATTAACAATATATAATTATATTAAAATATTATAAACCTAAAATAAAATAAAAATAAAATTAGGATAACTATACAAATTTGACCATTGCAATAACAAATTAATATATTGACAAAGACATTATTGTTTAAAAACTAAAGATACCACAATCCAAATTTTAATGCTAAAATATTCTTATCTACTAACGACAACCTTTGATTATCACATGGTATCAGTTGACAAAGTGGGCTTCCATGAATATCAGTACGTTGTAAGTCGAAATCAAAGTAAAAAATGTCAATTATAAACATACGTGCGTGCAGATGAGTTGGCATGTTGAAAAATTGGGAGGAGGTGGTGGGTTTGAATCGGCACGTTAACCTTTTTACAGATTCAACAGGTAACATTTTTCACTAGTAATAGAATGCAGGAAATCAACATTTAGGTAGCAGAATATGGCAGATTACAGGACTTTTTATTTGGAACAAAGAATTGGAGAACAGTCAGAAATTGTGGTTAGGTGGTTAATATTTTGTTAGTTTCTGCGTGTTTCCATTTTGCAATTTTATAGATTGTTTGATCTTGTGAACATCAATCAAAATCTCATAGATTGTTTGACTTTATGAACATGATTTAAAATTTCATAAATTGTTTGATCTCATGAACATCATTAAAAATTCCATAAACTATTTGATCCTGTGAACATCATTTAAAAAATCCAATTTCCCCAAAAGAAATTTAATGAGATCTATTAAACAATGTCGACCTCCTTTCACAGAAAGGGATTGCTTCATTATTTCATTTTGTACATTTTAAGGGTTCAATGAGATAACATCTTACAGTAGCAATCATATGCAGAAAATCAATATTTAAATAGCAGAAGAGGACAGATTATTTGATCAAAATTTATAGCGGAGTTATTATTCTGGGAATCAACCAGCTCATGTGTATGGACCTTTTATTTGGAAAAAACAATTGGAGAACAGTCAAAAATAATAATTTAATTCTTCTGCACAATTCAAATCGGATATTTTATAGATTGTTTGATCTCATAAACATCATTAAAATTTTCAATCTGATGTCAGACAAACAAAAATTAATGAGATCTATTAAACAGACGAGGGGTTGCTTCATTGATTTCGTTTTGTACACACAAAATTTACATATTCATTCCTCATAATCAGTCCTCGGCAGAGATTCAGACGCCCAAAATACTGGTACAACCAAAACATATCCCCAACCCAGATGCAGATGCCACTGCAATCTCATCTCCCATTCTGCACAAACAATTTTTGTACCTAAAATATTGTCAGCAACTGCGTTGTTGTTGTTGTGGTCGGGCATCTGCAAGAAGAGCTTTTATTTGCGCCAATTCTTGTTTCAGAGAAATGATTTGGTGATTGTAATCCCGCGACTGAAGAACGGATTCCGCCTCCAACTCCCCCAGCTGTGAACACAGCCGCTCCTCCGCTTCTTCCACAGTAAATAATCTCATCTTCACCTTCTCCAACTCCGCCATTAACTCCGCTTCGTATCGTTGGCTCTCCTCCACCCGTCTTTGCAGCTTCATATTCTCAGATCTCAGGGCCTCTATTTCTAACTGCTCTATCTCTGCGCTTGGATCCCCCTTGGCTTTGTTCTTCTTGTTGTTGTGTGCGGGGACAATGGAAGGGTGTGAGGAGGAAAAGAAATCCATTATCACAGCTTCCCTTCAAAAATCAAAACCTGAGATTTGGCTTAATGGAAGCAAGGTGAGGATATATACATGTTTAGACGTCCAACGGAACTAAACGAAAATCGATCTACATTCAATGAATCCACTTATTCTCTCTCTAAATACAGTAGCTCTAATCGACGGCGTATTTGTAAACTGTGGAGGTGAATCAGGGATTAAACTTGACAACCGTATGGCTGTGCTCAAGCCCTTTAATCAAAATTTTCAGACTGTATCAGATGAATGTAGAAGTTCGGGGCACAGTAAAAATATAATGGAGGATTGGAAGAAACATATAAAGTACAAGGAGGTTTGTATGGTCTATCAGAATGAATGAAAAAAATTTGGAGATAAAATTACATAAATTTTATATTTAACGTTTTTAATCACAGATCAATATTGTTTAGTAAAAGTCTTATAGTGGAACGATGGACCGTCAAATTTAATATGCTATATTAAGCTATTACGTGTTTTGATTCTTGGAGCGCAATGCTTTTGTCATAGCGTGCACGGCTTATTCACGTAATATTATTAAAATAATTAGTAAGATCTAAATAAGGAAAAAATAATCATAGAGAGAAAAAGTCAGCCTCTTGTTTTGTTTGCCGTGTAAGTCACCACCATGTGAAGTACAACTATTTGCTAGCACTTGCATCAAGGAATATGACGATAGAATTTTATAGTTATTTGGAAATTGCTTTGTCATGTAACAAGAAAGGATATTACTAGCACTTGCACCAATGAGGTGCAATACTTACGTCGATAGGCTAATCCTCCACATTATCCTAAAGAAACAGAATTGAAAAAAAGGGGTCTGCATTCAGTAGAAGAAATTTTGAATCAATTTTACAAGGACAATTTGATTAATGAAATGGAAAACCCTTAAATTAGTAGAGAGAGAATGTAAGCTTCTAGAGGTTACAAACTTGCTTTCAAATATTCTTGCAAGACGTTCAGCGTTTTCCTTCTCTGCATTTTTATGTTCCTTGATCTTTCTACTCTTGTTCACCCATGATAAAAATTTTGATCCACCTTCTGACTTTTGTTTAATTCTTTCATCCCTCAGTCTTCTAAACATTAAAATGCTATTACTAAAACATAATGTTTTCTAAAATACTTGTAACATGCTTCTCAGAACAATAATAATTTGTATTATATCATAAACAAAAGGAAATGTCAATTAAAATACTTGTAACATGCTTCTCAGAACAATAATAATTTTTATTATATCATAAACAAAAGGCAATGTCAAGCATTACTCTAGAATATTGCTTATTGCATGGAACTCATGAAAATCATTGTTCCAAGGAAGACAAAGTTATATATCATGTATCAAATAATAGCAATGGAGATTCAGAGTATCATGGACTAAATGAAATGGAAAGAAAGTGAAGTAGCAGCGACTACTTTAAAGCAAGATGCAATGGAAAAGAACTATTACTTACTTTCCAATCTTTTCTTCTAGCTATGTTGTTGACAAGTTATGACAATTTGGTTCTCTTCGAATCTTTTCTTCATTGTCCCTTTCGTTGTTCTTCTATTTCTCCTTTGCATTATCACCACCCCTAGTTTCTTTCTATTTAGATTTGCCTCCATCTTTACTCTCTTTATCATTTTCTTTTGATCTATCCTCCTTTTCTCTTTCTTTATGTCTGTCAGATTCTCTCTCTCGATCTCAGTCTCTAGTCCTCTCCTTTACTTTGTCCCTGCCTTTGTCCCTATCTCTATCACTAGTTCACTCCCTCTCTCTATCTTTCTCCCTATCCCTATCCTTATCTCTTGATTTATCCCCATCCTTCTCTCACTCCTCCTTATCTCTATCTTTCTCCTTTTCACTTTGTTTGTCCCTTTCTCTATCCCCGCCCTTATCTCTCAGCTTATCCTTGTCTTTATCTCTCACCTCCTTATCCCTATCTTTCTCCTTTTCTCTTTCCTTCTCCCATTCTCTATCCCTATCCTTGTCTCTCAATCTATCCCTTTCCTTCTCTCTCCCTTCCTTGTCCCTATCTCCTTTTCTCTATCCTTTTCCCTTTCTCTATCCATGTCCTTGTCTCTGTGTTTATCCTTATCCTTCTCTCTCCCTTCCCTATCTCTATCTTTCTCCTTCTCCCTTTCTCAATCATTCTCTCTATCCCTCTCCTTTCTATCACTTGGAATTTCTAGATCTCTATCAACTTCAATATCCAAGTGTTTCGCTCCTTTGTTCTCTCCTATTTTCCTACCTTAACCATATCCCTAATTAATTCCTAATTGAATCTTAACCCTTACCATAATTGTAACCCTAACCCTAATCCTAATTGAATTCTAACCCCAATCCTAAGCCTTACCTCAAAATTTATTCGAGATCCCTTACCCTAATTGAACATTAATTGAACCCTAACCACCCTAATTGAATCTTAGTCCTAATTAAATCCTAACCATCACACTGATTAATCATCTAACACTGACCCTAACCCTTACACAAACCCTAACACTAATCTTAATTTGTAACTCCTAACTCTAACCCTAATATAAATCTAACCCTAACTCTAACCCTAATTGAATGCAAACCCTTTAACCCTAGGATTTATATTAAAACCCTAACCCTAACCCTAACCCTAATCCTATTAAAATTCAACCTTAATTAAGCTTTATCCCTAACTCTAAGCCTAACATATTGAATCTTAACCCTAATTGAACCCAAACCACAATCCAAACCCTAATTGAACCCTAACCCTAATGCTAAGTTCCCAAGCTTTACTTTAGAACCCCGAACCTAACTAAATCTTGACCTAACTTTAATCCTAGTTATAACCCTAATTGACCTCTAATTGAATCCTAATTGAAGCTTAATCCTAATTGATCCCTAACCCTAACCCAATCCCTAATTCAACCCTAATCCTAATTAATCCTTAACCCTAGCCTGGTGTCTGTCTTGTGGGTCTGTCTTGATCCACCTAAACCCTCAAGGTTATCTTGGGGTTTTTATTGAACCCTGCCCTAGTTTAGTCCTAGTCCCTGTCATACATCCATCTCTCTGTAGCCATATGTCTCCTCTCTCTATATATATACATATATATATATATATATATATGTCATATATATATATGTATATATATATATATATATATGTATATGCTCATCCTCTCTCCTAATGTCCTAGTTTAATGTTTGTACCTCTCTCTCCATGTGTCTCCACTCTCTCTGCCTCTCTGTCTTCCTGTATGTCTTTCCTGTCCTCCATGGATCTCCCCTATCTTTGTCTCCTCTTTATGTCTCTGTTCTCTCTTCCTCTCTTTCCATATCCATCTTCACCTCTATCTCTATCTTCATTTCTATCTCTCCCCTATCTCTATCTCCTTACCTCTCTCTCTCTTTCCCCTATATTTTTCCTAATCTCTCTCTCTCTTTGTGTCTCCCTATCACTCTGTCTTTCTATATCTCTCTGCTTCCTCTATTCTCTCTCCTATTTCTCTCCTCTCTCTCTCTATGTATATATCCTCTCTATCTATGTCTCAATGTCTCTCCCTCCTGCTCCTCACACCTCCTAATGTTCTCCTCTCTATGTTTGTCTCTATGTATATGTCGATTCAAGTTTTCAAGGTCTTGGCTTTGCAGAATTGTGAGGACCTTGGTTGGGGGCTTATCAATGATTCAAGTCTGAGGTTGGGATAAGATTTCCTGTTGTTCTATTGGTTGCATGATTATAGCCGCTTCTCTTGCAGTTGTCACCATCTCTTCCAATAACAATCTAGCCTTTTACACCTGAAGCTTTTTGCATAGACAATATATTAAAGAACTATAAGTGAATACATCAATATATTTCATCAATCTGTTCTTGATTTTGTTGTGAATGACTCTCACTGGGCCTCCTTTTTGGGCTAGCTTCTCATATATGTTTATTAGAATTTGACTCTTATGGTTCCTGAGATGACATCTTTTGATGCATTCTATCAAATAGTCATGTGCCTAATCGATTTACAAACATCACATGCATGAAACAAAAGAAAAATGTTATCCCTCATGCTTTGATTGAAGTCCATACCCTGTTCCAAAGCTCTCATTTTGCACAAGCGGGAAGGATGCTGGCAAAGGTTGTTAAGTCAAGTATTTCACCTGCCAATTGCATTTGCGTGCAGGTGACTAAAGCCCATTTAACAAATCCATTTTGTGCATAGCCTGCAATCATTACATACCCCACGACAACATTTCTTTGAAGAATTTTGTCAAACAGTTTGCGCGCCTTGTCTTTGCCTCCGCATTTGTCAAAGTTCGCGCACCTTGTCCTTGCCTCCGCATTTTTCAAGCATTTCTTTGGGTATTCTGTCAAACAGCTCGTGTGCCTTGTCTCTGCCATTGCACTTTTCTTTTCCATACATTTATTTGAGGCTTTCTATCAAATAGTTCACGTGCCTTGTCTTCTCTGCGACGCCTTCATTCTCAACAACAATGTATGGCGCCAAGGTCTGGCGGACAATATGTACCAGGCAACCAAAGAGTTGGCTCCCTCTTCCAGCCAAGAAGAAATGGATTCTGACCAGAAGAGCCATTATCAGCAGGAGAAGCAGAGATATGGCCAGTCGTTTGTGGCCCAAAGGGAACGGAGCCTTTTCAGTCTGACTAAAGGAAATCCGCGATTGGGGTTCCCCACATCACCTCAATAACCCTATCGACTAATGATATCGTGGGCAAGTCTAAGCACTACACCCTAGATGCTCTACTTCAATTGTGAAGATAGATGTATTTTACAGCAAGTACAAGCAAGGATAAATCTTCTGACCAACAATTGCAAAACCATAGGAAATGGCAGTAGCAATTGGTTCCCTCTTCAATAGAAAAAAGAGACGCATCTGGCAGTAGCAGTTGGTTCATTGATTATTCTTATTACATTCAATACCCTCTTCAATAGTCAAAAGAGACACTTGAAATGTTGCACCTCGAAGATAAGAAATCAAAACATTCTTCTCAGTAAGGCAGCAGCAGTTGCTTCATTGATTATTCTCATTACATTCAATACCTTCTTCAATAGTCAAAAGAGACACATGAAATGTTGCACCTTCAAGATCAGAAATCAAAACATAGGCAATGGAAGCAATGGTTCATTGATTATTCTCATTACATTCAATCCAACAATGACACCAGTTCTTGACTATACTTCCAAGGAAATCCTTGGCAAGATCAAAAATACCCTCTTCAATAGTCACAAGAGACACATCAAATGTTCCACCTCCAAGATCGAAGATCAAAACATTCTTCTCACCAACAAAAGTAGCCTTCTTGTCAAGACCATAGGCAATGGCAGCAACTTGGTTCATGGATTAGGAACCATAACAACAGCATTCTTGAGTATACTTCTAAGGAATGCCTGTCTTCTGCAGCAAATTGCTCCAGAAACTATATAAGGGTATTAATTGTTGGCTTGCAAGCTATATAAGGGAGTGGGATTTCTCATTTCCATGGACATGGGGAGAATAACACAAAATTTTATAGTTCAATTTTAATTTTACTATGCATGTTGAAAATTTGTGGAATAGTTTGAAGAAACCTTCTAATTTAGGACCTATAGAGTGCAAATTTGCTAAACTTTTACTTTGTGGAATGCATAAAAAATTGTGAGATGTTAGAGACTAATGAAAAAGAAATATGGTGGAATTAGATAAGGGCCTTAGCTACAAATGGTTAGGTTTAATAAAGAATTTTACACACCAAATAACATGTAGGGTCCTCAAGACAACGATTGGGAATTCCAATTGGGATTGCATACATAAGTACCTTACCACTTTCAATTTTGGAAATTAACACTTGATAGATAACCATTTCTAGTACATTTGCAAGGCATAGAGCTATATTAAATATTGCTTCAATTATGTGTGAAAGAATATCCTATGGTAGTTCACATCACTTAATTCATCTCAACAAGAGTTAGTTGCTTTGCACAACCATGCAGACTCTCGGACCAATTACATTTAGAAAACATTAGCACTTGGGGATTCAGTTGCTTAAAATGTAAGCCATTAGACAAGCCTATGAGACAGATAATCTCAACAAAATTGATTCAGTAGATCTAATCCACTCAAACAAATGATAGATGTGAGACATAGAGGAGCCTGGCCATGGGAATCTAAGTTGTGCAAAAGAAAAGGTATTTTACTATTTTTTTAATATGTGATTTTGGAAATAGAAAATTTTGAAGATTGTTCAATGCACTACCTCTATACTAAATAATTTCTTATTTAGTAGAAAATCTCTCACAAAAAAATGCATATAAGTGAAAAATCAACACACAATCAACACACAGGAGAGAATTCCATAAAAATTGGTGAGAAAGTAAATCAGTCAATAGAAGTGAAATAGTAACACAGTATAAACAAAATTAGAAGCAACGAAACAAAAAACTTATTGGTACATTATATTCCTGACCACAACAGATCATTAGTCTGAAGAAGCTAACAAATTTGTATTCATATCATCTGTTACTGAGTAGTTGTTTGCAATTACTCTTTACAAATTTGATATAAGACAAATACACATTTAATAAAGTTTTAGATCAAAAACTCTGTGTGTAAATCCTGAGCGTGCAAAAACTAAAACTCTTGACACACAAAAATCTGGATATCGTCAGCACACTCCAAAACTAAAAACTAGAAATACTTCTACAACCTCCAACACCACAGTGATGACACACACAAAATCTGGATATCTTTAGCACACTCCAAAATTGAAAATTGGAAATACTTTTGCAACCTCAAACAAGAGAGTATTTTCAATTTCAAACAAAGAGAGTATTGCACCCTTTGTTGATTACTATAGCCTGCTACAATTTCAAACTGCAGATGGCACTATGTTGCAACTGGACTGTGAGGTTAGCAATTATTAATTTGATGGATTGATTTCATCCCTGAAATGGTATGGTTGAGTACATATATGTATGGCCAAAGAAATACACCAAAAGGTACAGTGATTAGCAGTGTCTTAGTTGTTAAAAATCTTTTTTCATTTTGCAACTTTGCAACAATAAAGTGATATCAATTCATAATAAAATCGATTAATAAAATTCAAGCTAAAGAAACTAATTCCAAATAGATTACCTGAAATGAATAGTCTCATTCAAAAAATTAGTAATCTCAATTTATGGTTTAAAAAAACTGTCATATATTTTATTATTGTTTGGCATCAAATGTTGTTCAAGAGATTTTGTTGGGTGATGAAAGCATCTTAGGTGCTACAGCTGGTGATTTTGAGGTTTTATAAAATTTATTTGGCACACATGATGCCAATAAAGTCACTGGCCTATTTTTGAGAGAATGAAGTTTAGTTGTTAAAAACCCTATTCTATTTTTGTTTATTTTTCTTAGCCTTTGATAGGGTATGATCATGTATCTTTGTTACTATTGCATACTTAAGTGTCTTGGATGTCTAATTTAGTGTGATTTTTCAACATGGGGTCATCTTCTCACTAAAGTGGGGACAAAATGTAGTAACGAAAAAAGTAGGCATTTTTCGTCACTTGGTTTGATAATTAAAACTAAATTAATGATGTCTTGGAGTGGTGTTGTAATGTGTTGTACACATTCACACTATTTTAGGACCTTTATTTAACTAAAACATGCCTTAATTGATCCTTTGCAAGGGTGTTGTAAAGTGTTGTAACACACTTTCACACTTTTCTTGGATACATATTTTCATAATTAAGCCTTATGGGGCCCTTCTGAATAAAATGGACATAATGTGTACATTGTTTAAGTGTTGTAAAGTTCTATAAAGCACTTTCAAATTTATCTAGGTGTTCATTAATTAATTTGAGTAATTGGAGTAATTAACCCCCTTTAATTCAAATTTAAGCCTTAATTTTGACACCTCCCAAAGATCTATCCCGACTCTTAAAATTTAATTAACAAAATATTTCATTGGGAAAAGTTTGGTCCTGGAAAAGTGTGTCAGGACCCATTTGCCCTAGATGGCAAATGGGTCCTCCCTTAATAGGACCCCCCTTTTTTAGTTGATCTGGAATGGGTTTTTGGCCCTCTTTCAATCCCCCAGGGTTAGGTCCTGGTAAACTGAGCCAGGACCCACTCGTCCAAGATGGTGAATGGGTCCTCCCTTAATGAGACCCCCCTTTTTGAATTTCATTATGACAATAATTTAATAATGTTTCTTTCCAAATCTAGTGTCGGCCTTAATTCTTTGAATTTTGGGGTTAATCTCCTAATTTAGTATAAATAAGGAGTTAATTCACATTTTTTCTCCTAGAAAAATTATGTGACTTCATGAGATCAAGAGCAAAAGCATTATAGAGCATTACAAGAGCATTTATAAGGCATTTCAAGGCATATTTCAAGAGTTTATTGCAACAATTCAAGATCGTTTCATCATGTCAAGGGTTTGATGCATGCATTCATGTTGTTGAGCTAAAGAGGTGGATGTAGCATTGAAGATCTATTACAAGCATTGTTTCATATCATATTCAAGGATCCAAGATCTACATTTTTTATGGCCACTACATATTCTAGTTTGTAGATTTGTTTCACAAGACAACATCCAAGGTGACATCAATTACATGTTTCATTTCATTATTTCATCATTTGGTTTGATTACCTACAAGGGGTTTGAATGAGGAAAACCCCCATTCACTAACAAACAACAAGTTTTTCTACCCTTGAGTGTGTGGTTGCAGATTTACAAGTTGAGCAAGATTTGGAGCAAAATTGTCAAAGTTGCAAAGTTGCAAAATTTGTCATTCAAAGTGCAAGATCACGGAAAGAGCTCGACAGAATTGCCTGTAGACTTCCAGAACTTGATAACAAGGAATGTGAGAGTGTAGACATCAAGGAACAAGACCTTGAAATTAGTTTTCTGAAACCCTAAAAGGACGCATTTGTCACTGAAGGCGAATGAGTCCTCTGTAGCTAAAAATAGCAACTTTTTGGCCAGGTACATAGTTTTCATGCTCTAAAAACTGCCCCCATAATTTCTATAACAATTAGGGTCAATTTTTATTGTTATTTGCATCTTATTTACATAATTTGAGTGTTTAGGGTCTTAGAAAAATCAGTGGTCTATCATCTTGTTAATTCATTTTGGTGAACCCTATTTTTCACCATAAATAATATGATGCACCACCTCGATCACCCCTGTACTCCCAAAACATCTAAAATGATAATGAGCACACCCAAGGGAGGTGGCACCCTCCACATTATTGTCTCTTCTAAAGCATAAATTAGAATAGTTCAAGAATAGGTGAGAGATAGGAGCACTAGAACTAGATGGCTGAGTTGTTGCATCATCTATTGAAGTAAAAGGCTAGGATATTTGTGTGCCATGCTCTATAAGTGTGTTTGTGAGGCTAGAAATTGCATGGAGAGTTTGCACCTCCATAGTCTCCTTGATGACTAATGGAACTATCACATGATAAATATATTTTTGTGCAAGTGGTCTTTGTTTTTGATGGTTTCCTACTCAATGAGCTCCTAGTCTATATTGGGAAGAGCCTCCACCTCTACCCTAAAACTCCCTCATATCAAAATAATCTGGAATTTCATGAAGAACAAACTCACACTATAGTTTTCTCAAAAAGTATAACAACACCTCATGATTATTACATGGAGGTTGTTCAAAGACCATCCACCACCTATCCCAAAAAAAAAATATCATCATGATTGCACTTATGTATTATAAATATCCTTAAGGTCACAACAAGGGGTGCATTGGTTCTAAGATTCGTAAAAGAGCGCATATTTGTTCTTTCATTATGTCATTCTTTTTCACTTCATCATAGGATAATTTTGTCACATAAAATTCATGACATGAATCTTTATAACTTTACCATTGACTTATTTGAATTGTCACCATGTCAACATTGATCATCATTGCTTCCAATGATGGAGCAATTGATCTATGATGGGGGTTTGATGTTGAAGCCTTCAATTTTGAAACTAATTATGTAATTAGAAGTTTATTTTGTTTCAAATTCCCTATCAAATCTTCTTGAATTTTTATATGGTTTGTCGGAGGAGTTAGAGGAGAGTTAGGTATTGTAGGGTTATCTTCAAGCATTTCTTCATTCAAATTTGGCTCTAGATTAGGGTTTACAATATTTGCTTTAATTTTTTTAAACATAAAATTCATCAAAAACAATTCATTTTTTTTAATTCAAACCAATTTGATTCTAATACACTAAAATTTAATGCTTACCTCTTCTACGGTGTATTATTGAGTTGCCTGTAAAATTTACATACTACAAACGTGTTTTGGAAAGAAAAAGAAGGAAAGGGTGAACTAAAAGTCATGGCTGCAAGTTGCAAAATGACGGCAGACTCTTTTGTTTTTTTTAGATCAACATAACATGAGCACATTTTGTAAAAAGTAAAAACGCAAGCATTTTTTACAAAAAATGAAAATGTGAGTGTATTTTGCAAAAATAAAAATATGAGTGTGTTTTGGAAGCCACAATATGTGCTTGTCTTGTGGCTTGGTAAGCTTGGTCTTACCAATCCATAACATGAGTGTGTTTTATTATTTTCCCTATAATGCCCCTACATTTTCTTTCTCTTTGGCACATTGGCCACTTTTGTGTACACCACTTCCAGGAATATACCCAATACAAAGTCAACAATGATGGAAAAATAGGTTCATAAGCTAAGCAACTAAGAAAATAAGAAAACTTAAAAATGAAATGGCTAAAGTGATAGACATTATAAATTTAGAGCTAGGATATAGGTGCAATATTGAATCACAAAACACAAACATCATGGCATGTCAAAAACATTGATGTGGGCACAAGTACATTGAATTATGATAAGGGCTAGTATAACACAAATAGAATTACAAAAATAGAGGTTAACCTGCACTTGAAAATGACCAAGTGAGCCTAAAAGTAGATTAGCAATGGAAAGTAATGCAAATAAATTAAAAACATATAAAAATAAAATCCCCTAAAATAGAATAAATGATTGATTTTGATATTGGGAACAAAGGCACTGGTCTACAAAATGGATATGGGACAAGAAAATATAGGCATCAATGTATAAAATGTATGCATCAAACTAGACCAAACTATGAAGCATAAGGTATTTACAAAATAGAAGGTTAATTTACACCCAACATGTTAGGGAAAGCACAAGATAGATAATATTTAGTGAAAATCCTTATAAAATAAAGTAAAATAATTCAAAATTAACAAGAAATCCCTAAAAAAGGTGAGGGCTATTGGGTCATTGTGTTTCCTATAATATCTATGTATTAACTTAGATGTATGATGTAGATGCTAAAAATAGAGATGGCATGCCAAACTAGCAATGTATGACACAAAAATTTGCATAAAACTTCAAGATATTATTAGTTAGGGACATGGGTCCCATTGGCTATTGATGC